>JANBXA010000031.1:26842500-27040000 GCA_030556225.1 Cricetiscus sungorus
TTGGGTGTCTGTTCCGTGCAGTGGGTACTGTAGGCTGCTCTTGTGAGTTTTCCTTGTGAACTTCTGAAAGAAAGAACTAGAACATGGTAAATTAAAGAAGTTCTTTTAATCCTGCCTTCTAAATTTACTTTCTGACTAGGAAGATTTAATTTAACTTCGGGGTCCTAGTCTCATTTATGGATTGTGATGGTAAAGTTTTATTATGAAGTCATAATGGAAACTTTTTATGATCATATATATATAAACAGTTACTTAGCATGGTGGCTGGAACATAGTATGTATTCAGTAAATGTTAGTTCCCATTGTTTTTGGGTTAGCAAATGGCGGGATGAGGATCTGTATGTGAAGTCAGTTAACAGGAAAGAGAACATTAACATGCATTCATACCTTATTTGCTTGACTTTGAGCTTTTTGGTGTTGTTATTTTTACCTTTGCCTATTTGGAAAGCACATTAGTAGACAGACATCACTGTCAGTTCTTTGTACAGAAGTCCACGTTTGATGGTCAGAGCCCCTCAGCAACTGTAGTGCTAAGGGCTCATGTGGCCTGTGTGTGAATGTGCTCACCTCACCCAGTCCTAGTCTTGCTGACTTGGAAACACACTATACAAAACATTGACTCTGTATATGTGTGTGTATATGTGACCGATATGGTTTCCTTTTATTCTATTATGTTTTTATTAGTTATAGGCCATCAATACACATGTAGGGTGTTTTTTTGATGGCCTTGGAGGCTTGACATTTGAGAGGAGAATTCTAAGAAAAGTTTACTCCTCGCCAGAATAGGAAGTAATGTGGTTATTAGAACACAGACTTTTATTGTGTTTTTAGAATCAAAGTTGTAAAAGTTTTAGCAGTTTTTAAAGCAACGCATGTATTAAAGTCAGTGTGATAAGAAAGCATTATATCACAGTTTAGTAGGGAGTCCTTTTCTTCTATGACACAGGAGAAATAGTGTGCCTCAATTCTAAAGAATGATTCCTATGAGACTACAGTTAAGCTGTCTTGCCTTGGGCAAACAGTTTCAGGACGAAGACACTGTGACTATAACCATTTCCTTACTCAAGCTTCTTACCCTACACCTGGTAGACCCCTCAGTTTCTTCTCGGAGAAGTTGTCCCCCACTGTGCATTAATACACAGCTCTGTCTTCTCGAGGTCAGATTCTGTCTCTTTACATTGCCTCAGAAGTCTAACATTAATTAAGTCATTATCATTGTAGATGATATAAAATGGCTTTTCGAGGGACCAGAAGGGGTGAGCACTATACAGGTGAAGTGTCATGGCAGTGTGTAGTGGTTCAGGGCAGTGTTACCATATCTATCTATGCATACTCTTGGGCAAACTGTCCTTCCTTTACCTTAGCTTTCTCATTGCAAAATGGTCTTAGTGTGTTGTAGTAAGATCTATAGTGAGACATTTACTGTGTTTATGTAGTGCCTTACATATGAACAGTTAGAGATTAGAGGCTTGGTTAGAACACATTTTTAAAATTGAAACTGAAATCTTACTCTTAATGCATTATTTGATAATATAATATATAAAGTTGACATTTTTATAAAAGGGAAGATAAAAGATAAGAAAGATTAGACACACACAGTGATGTCTGCCAAGGAGTGTGAATTTGAGGACAGACTGGTCTGTATCATGTGACTATCTCAAAAACCAGACAAACATTAAAAGATATAATATTCAAATCAAAAAGAAAATGTTAATGTGCCTGGGTCTAGTTGCACATGCTTTTAATCCCAGTATTCCAGGAGGCAGAGGCAGGTAGATCTTTGTGAGTTCAAAACCAGCCTGGTCTACAGATTGAGTGCAATAACAAGACAGTCTCAAAAAATAAAAAGGTCAATGTAACATTCTTAATCTTATGATTTAAATGCACAGTTGGTATACATATTATACTCTATTTTGTATGGTTAGGTGGTCAGAATTGAATATAAGCTCAAGTTTTAGAGAAAGTTTGGGGCAGCAGATCAGATTTCTGACGCTAATACGAATATTGTTTTTTATTCTAACTGGTAATGGTAAGTATGAGAAAGACTGGAGGGATTTAAAACTTACAAAATGTGGAGTATTTTTTTTCACCCTTAGAGAAAAGAGGATTCTTTTTGGACTTTATGAGCCTTTCCGTCTTAGATAAAAAAAATTCCATTCAAAGTTACTTAATAATTCAGCATCTGTTCACAGTATGATGGCCATGGCTTAAGGTTGATCTTTCTATTTTTAAGAGGAAATTGTATTTGTTTATGTTCTATTTTAGTGTTCAGTGACCAGTGACTTGGATTTTCCGGCACAAGTCATCCCATTAAAGACCCTGAACGCAGTCGCATCGGTGCCCATAATGTATTCTTGGTCTCCCTTGCAGCAGAATTTTATGGTATGTAAGTAATGTAGCTTTTGTTTGTTTGATAATGTATTTAAATAAGAAACGTGGTAAATTTTTGTATGGAGATAGATAAAATAATTTTTAAAAGCTACCAAAATGATATCAATTGGAGTGGTTTTAAAAAATTAATAGTTGAAAGCTGTTTAAAGTTCTTTTCTTGCATTCTCCACAAGAAAAGTAGAAGTAGACATTAAAAGAAGTTGATATTCTTATTCTTTAAAAGTACAGTGTTCTGTGACCTCAGCCTCACTTTCCATTTTGTTAACTGAGAGTTTGTCATCAAACAGTTTTAAGAAAAAGTTATGATAGTGTGGCATTTCTTTGTTAGTTTGTGGCTAGCAAGGTAGCACAGAACGCCAGTCCAAGCTTCAGTAATAAAATGATAATATGCATTTCTTCATGGAAATGGAATGAAGGAAGGGAGAACAAAAGAAATTGAAGAGTGTATTCTTGCCTTGTATTGTTAAATAAAATATGTGCTTTGGAGCTAGGGAGATGGTTTCTCACATGCGTGAGAACTTCAGGCATGGTCCTGTAGGCTTGACTTGTAATGCCAACAGTGGTAAGGTGGAGAGAGGCTCCTCGGCTGGCCAGTCAGCCAAGCCTAATCTGTAATCTGTAGTTCAAACTCCAAAATAACCCAAAGTGGATGGCTCCTGAGGAACAGTACACAAAAAGTTGGCTGTTGGCCTCCACACACACATACTAACATGTTCCCACATGAACGTACATACACACTTGAGTAAAGCTATGGTGGTTTTGGGGTGTGTGTGTGTGTGTGTGTGTTTCTTAAGTGATGTATATATAAAGTGTTGAGATAATTTCTTGATGAAGTTAGAGAATTGCTGTACAAAATTGCTTGCTAGAAGTTTTTTGTCTTTTTAAATAGCAGACATTTCTAATTAGTGACTTTTTTTTTTACACTCTGACAGTGGCAGTTAAAGGAAAATTTCAGTTAATCCTGTGAAATTGAATAAATGTTTGCATTTAAGGCTTTACTAAAAAATATTGCATTTGAGAATCATTTTGATACCCCAAATGAGACTTCATGTTTTCAGATTGGAATTGTGAAAGAATCTAATGTTTAAAGTTTTGAGGGTAGTTTACCTCATTTTGGGACTTTGCTGGCCAGTGACCAAGACAAATTAGATGGCTGTTAAGGCTAGTATATATTTTAGGGTTAAGGCTTAGATGGCTACTACTAAGAAGACAGAATAGACAAATACTTAATTTTGCCTACTTTCAAAGAAAGGGGCTCTCTTAGTTTACATGGTATTTGTGCATGCAAAATTAAATGAAGCTTGAGATGAGTTCAGATATGCTTGGACCTGAGAGAGTGTGAAGATGTTTGAGCCTGTGGGTGCACAGACATGCTGGGGCCTGAGAGAGAGTGAGCAGATATGCTTGGACCTGAGAGAGTGTGCAGATATGCTTGGATCTGAGAGAGTGCAGATATGCTTGGGCCTGAGAGAGAGTGTGCAGATATGCTTGGGCCTGAGAGAGAGTGAAGATATGCTTGGGCCTGAGAGAGAGTGAAGATATGCTTGGGCCTAAACAAATACTTTAAGCTCTACATTTCCTTTTGTACCTCAGATTTTGTTTTTGTCTCAACTTTCATTTACTTTATCTACACTTCTGATAAACTCAAAATTTATTATCTAGTGATCATTTGAGGAAAAAAAACATTTCTGTTTCTTAGTTGTCTGATGGTCACCTATGTAATCGTGGTCTTTTCCAGTATGTTCTTTCCTCTTTGTCGTTGTCATAGTCTGGTCCTAGGCTTATAACATTTTAATGCCTGAAATATTCTGTGTTCTCCATTGAGTCTTAGCTACACCATCCTGTTTTTCAGAGTTAATTTTCTAAAACTCAGAATTTAATCAATACCTTGTTTAAGGGCTTGTACAGGTCTGCTGTAACATAGTTTCTTTATACATGCTTCAGAACCATTCAGTCTTGAATAGTTGTTGCCATTTTTGTTTTTTTGAAACTTCTCTTCCTTCCATGATTGTTGCTTTTTTTGTCCTTTGTGTTCTCAAGTATTCTAGTCTCCCTATACTTTGCATTGGTCCTTCCCAAATGTCTACTATTACACTTTGATGTTGATTCACCCATTTTGTTTACTAGCATAACCTACTTTGATGTATAACCTACTATGACTTGCAGTAGAATATTCTGATTTTATAAGCATAAATTCTTTTGGTATAAACTTTAACAGGACCATTTATACTCTGTTTCATATCTTTATCAGTTAATTGTTTTTGTTGCTGTGATAAATCACCAAGATCCAGGCACCTTATAGAAGGAAGAGTTTGTTTGGGTTCATATTTCCAGAGGGAGGAGAGTCTACCACAGCAGCCTGAGATGTGGTGGGTGGGGCAAGAAACTGAGAGATCACATCCTCAACTGAATCACAAAGCAGAGACAGAGGTAGGGGAGAGAAAGAACTAGAGGTGGAGTGAGGCCATGGACACTTAGGAGCCTGGACCCACTGACCTGTTTCATCAAGCAGAGCTGCACCTCCTTCATCTCGTAATCACTGCCAACTGGGGACCAGGTGTTCAAACACACGGCCTCCGTGTTCAAAATGACAGTTCTCATTCAGACCACCACAGGACCCTGAGAATCTTATTGTATGGAATATCTTTCTTCCTAGATCACCAAAGGAAGTCAGTAATCTTTTGGTGATTATTTATAGTTTATTTTGATAAATCACATTCATGAGTCCTATAGCAGATGCCTCCCATTTCAACATCTACAATAGGAACAGCTCATGTAACCTGCAGCAGTTTCCTTAGAGGTTCTTAAGGGAGGACTGCATGTGAGATTAAATATAGTTGTAGTAGTTAAGAGTTTGCTCTAGAGATCTAGGTAAGACAAGTGGTCATGGAAAATACTATTTTTTGTTATTTCATTGACTTTTTTGTGTGGTACTAGGAATTAAGCTCAGTCTTCAGCATGCTGAACTAGTGTCTCCCATTTAATGAGCTATACTTGCAGCAATTCTCACATTGAGAGCTTAAAAATGGTGTGTGTACACATACATATATGTATACACACATGTACATATATACCTATATTTGTGTAGCATGGCAAATGTGTGGAGGTCAGAGGACAGCTTGTGGAACGTTAGCTCTCTTTCCATCACATGAGTCTTGGGGAGTGAAATCTGGTTGTCAGGCTTGGCAGCAAGTGTTTACCTGCTCAGCTATCTCTCTGGCCTCTGGCCTCCACAATGAGGTAAAAAATTTTTTTCAGTAATTATAATACATGGTTTTATTTTTTTCTAACTTTGAGGTGGAAGATGAAACTGTTTTACATAATATTCCTTATATGGGGGATGAAGTTCTAGATCAGGATGGCACTTTCATTGAAGAACTAATAAAAAATTATGATGGAAAAGTACATGGTGATAGAGGTGAGTTATATGTACATTCTCTTGGGGGCTTTGCTAAAGATTCAAAATACTTGGTTTCTGAAGCATAGGGTTTGTAAAAAAAAAAACTTTTTTGTAATAAAATTAATTTTTGTGCTTGACTATAAAGGACTAGCCTGGGCTTACAGGTGTACATTTTTGATGTTTTTTTAGTTTTTCCATTAGAGGATCTTGCTTGCCACTTGGTAACCATCAGTAAGTAACCATCAGCAACAACGTGGAGATTTTATAGGAACGGAGTGTGTGTATTTGGTAAACTTTAAATAGTAAAATTAACTAGGCTTGAAGTTCTATTTATGGGATATGCACTTCAAAAAACCTCCCTGCTCGAAAACATCTTTCCTCAGGACTACCTTAGTGCCTGGAGTTGAGTCATCAGAATCCTGGATTCAGGTTTCTGTGTATCTGAGAGAAGGGGGGTGTGGTCATATGATAGTGGGCACTTGGTGGCACAGATTGGGAGGAGGCTAAAGCCACAGCTTTATACGATTAGGAGAATAAAGGGTCCTGGACCATCTGGGGAGGGGGTGCTGCCTGAGAGAACAATGGATACTAAAGGTAATTGCTGTTCTCTTTGCTGGCTGTGAAATGGTCTTGACTGACCATATCTGCCCCTCAGCTTAGTTACTGTTCTGTGCTGATAGGCCCTGGCTGTTCTTCCAGATTAGGAAACACAAATATAAGCTTTTGTCATTACACTTTCCCCTGTTTCTGACTGACTTTTAGAATGTGGATTTATAAATGATGAAATTTTTGTGGAGCTGGTAAATGCTCTTGGTCAATATAATGATGACGACGACGATGATGGAGATGACCCCGATGAAAGAGAAGAAAAACAGGAAGATGTAGAGGACAGTCAAGATGGTATGTGCAATACTAGTTTTTCTGTGTGGCCTACGTCATTCTTTGAAAGAGTGTGGAGCTAGTGGATGGCTCAGTGGGTGAAGGTGCTTACCGTCAAGCCTGACTGAATTGAGTTTGATCCCTGGGACTTAACACTGTGGGAGAAAAGAGCGGACTCTCCTAAGATGCCTCTTATCTTCACATTCCTATGCACTGTGGATGTATACAGCCATATACATAAGTATGAAAAACACACCATGTGTGGGTAGAGTGGAATTTTCCTCTCCTTTTGTTAAATGTTATATATCTTAGTAGTATACTTGAATATATTCTCCACGGCATTTCATTCTCCACTGGAACTTCTTTGTTTCCTTTGCCTGGCAAAGGAATAATGTTTTTGGGCTTTGCTGATCAATTATCATAACATCTTTATAATGACATCGTATATTACGTACTTAGTATGCTAACTTCATATACACCAGCTCACGTATCCTTCCACAAGTCTACAGTGTAGGTGTTGCTATCAGATCCATTATATATTGGAAATGAGTTTAGAGAGGCTTAAGGCTAAAAAACTTACTGAAGATTGCAATCTGGGAAGAAGGAGAGCCCTGAGCCCCAAGATGATGACTAGGTCTGACTCAGGAGCTGTGCTGTTATTGCATCTGCACCTGTTAAGGATTATTAGAAACCAGTCCATCCTGTGGCAGAGCCATAAATGCTGTCCTCTACTCAACAAGCCAAGTGATAAGGCAGCTTAGTAGAATTTAGGGGAGAATTGCAATATCAAAAGGCATGTATTCTGTATAACAGAAATACACCTGAGGGGTCAACTGGATGATCGCTAAGTTCTGCCAAGCTACTGGCAGATCTGAAAGTGGATTAGTGATCATCACTGACAAAAACCTATTAGTTGCAAATAATCTAAATCTGGGGATTCTGTTTTCCAGTGCTCTTAAAACATCTCATGCTTGGATTTTATGTTTGTCCTTCAAATATTCCACAGGCTTTTCCATTAGAAGTAAATGATACAGGGTTTGTTGGCACATGCCTGTCATTTCAGCACTTGAGAGTGAAGGGAGGAGAATGAGAAGTTCAAAGTCATCCTCAGCTACATAGTGAGTGTTATGCCATCTTGGGCTACACTAGGCAAACCTCCCTGACAAAACAAAACGAAAAGACCCTGCTAGTCCTAGCCAGAGACAGTAGACTAGAAAAGTGGGCTGGCACTGGGTAAGAGTGCTTGCTGAGCGGAAACTTGACGACTTGGGTTTGATTGCTGAAAGTTGTCCTCTGACCTTCACACACTAGATAATCATCATCCAAGGTTCGATAGCAACCTGCTCTGCTTAGTTGCAGGCCAACTAGAGTTATATAGTAAGAGACCTTGACTCAAAGGTTATTCCCCCAGCCCCCCAAAAGTAAAGCGAAGTTGACAGTGTCTTCAACTTTGTTGAGATACTCTGATGAAGAGAAAAATGAGATTGAAACTTATTTCTTTCATCTCCCTTATCACAATTCATTGTTTAGATAAAGAAACTTGCCCACCACGGAAGTTTCCTGCTGATAAAATTTTTGAAGCTATTTCTTCAATGTTTCCAGATAAGGGAACAGCAGAAGAACTAAAAGAAAAGTAAGAAAGTTTTTTGTTGTTGTTGTTTTGTTTTGTTTTGTTAATGTGGGCCAGTCTTGCATATATTCATCATCTTGGTTTTTCCTAAGTGGGATTACTGTGTCTGATGAGCCACTCCATAGCTCACACCTCGCACAAGTTTAGGGCACAATCTCTCCACACCCCATTCTTGTACTGTGTGTTATAAAATGTTTATTGCATATAGAATAAGTATTCATATGAGTATTCATGCACATGGTAGACCCACTTAGAATTTACATTAGTCTATTGTAGGAAACCTTTTCTGGTCACTGGAAGAGATTTTTATATTTAATTCAAACTAATTTAGTAACCTCTTCTGTGATGTACCTGAATTGTATTAATGAGCTTATTTCTTTCTGTAAGTAAGTATTTCCATGGGTTAGATCTTTTTTGTTGTGTTTTCGGTAAGGTAAACATAAAAAATAAAATCCATGGAAGCCTTTTAGAAACTACTTTTTAAAAAAGTGATTTTTCTTTCTGCTTTATTTACATGTTTTGTGTTTGTTTGATGTCAGATATAAAGAACTCACTGAGCAGCAGCTCCCCGGTGCTCTGCCTCCTGAGTGCACCCCAAACATAGATGGACCAAATGCTAAATCTGTCCAGAGGGAGCAAAGCTTACATTCATTTCATACCCTTTTCTGTCGGCGATGTTTTAAGTATGACTGCTTCCTACATCGTAAGTGCAGTTATTGTACGTTTTCATTTTCTATCTTTGTTGTTGAAATATGTATTTAAGCATCTTGAAGTGCTGTCATTTATTAAAACTAGAGTGTATCAGTCAGTCTTGTAGTAAAGGTTGAGAAATATGTTACATCCCTGTACTGTTAGTTTTTTTTTTTTTTTTTTTTAACCTTGTTTGAGGATTCCTCTGACATCCTGACATCTTTTGTACACATTTAATTCCAGTTATTGCTTCCCATTAACTTGGAGTACAGGTCAGTGACTCTTCATAAGGCTATTTTATAATGAAATTATTACTGTGAAGGAACTCATAGCTCAGAGAAATATTGCCAATTTTTCTGAACAAATTTTGTTAAGTAACAAATTGGCCAAAAGGGCATTTATATAAACAAAATTGCCTAGTGGTAAAATACTTTATTTTTGATCCTTTGAGTATAAGTACTTGCATTTCAGTACAAGCAAAGCATAAAATATTCTCAGTGTCTGTATAAAAACTTTTCCCATGACATTTCTAGGGAATGAAATTTCTTAGTAAAATTTCCAGTTAACTAGAATTTGTTTTGTGTCTTTTGAGACAGGGTCTCATGCTTGGTATGTGCTGAGGCAGGCCTTGAATTGTTGATTATCCTGATCCTCCTGCCTCAGCCTCCTGAATTCAGTTGGAATTCTCTCCAGGCTGATGTGTGGGCTTGTTTGTCTTCTGTAGTACTAGGAATTGAACCAGGGCCTTGCCCCTACTGGGTATATAACTCATTCCTAGGTTTGGATATAAAAAGATCAAGTAGTTTTAAGCACACAGTTTGAAAATGTTTACACTTTATTAACACTTTCTCTAGTTAATATAGATTTTTCTATTGTATTTCATTGTGCTTAAATTGCATGATTATAGCTTTAGGAGCCATTGACTGTAAAGCTTTTCCTAAACTAAGTTGCCCCATACAACTTTGCTCTTTTGAGTACCTGTCCATACTTGTCTTCGTAGTGAGACAAGGTTTCACTACGTAGACCAGGCTGGCTTTGAACTCATGGAGATCTGCCTGCCTCTGACTCCTGAGTGCTAAGATTTAAGGTATGTGCCACCACACTCGGCCAGTGATGATACTTCTAGTTACATCTTTCTTACTACCGGCTTTTCCATTTTTGTTTTATCTGTTTATATTTGTTGCTCATTTCCACTTGCAAATTCTTGTAATACGTATTTTGGCCTGGAAATATTAAATTGTGTGTGTGTATGAGAGAGAGAGGGGGGGGGAGGGAAGAAGAGGTGGGGGAGATTGTAGTAGTTTAATGGTTTTAAATTAGAAATACTTGAAGTAGGTTTCTAGACTTCTAGCTTCATCTCCTTGTGTTGACTGCATCTGTCATCTGAAGTGATGCTTTGCTCGTTTCAGTAGCTTGTAAGTTGTCTTAATTTCTTTCTGTCCATCAGACAGTGAGTGGATGCCTTATTTGGACTTGTCAGTGTTATCTGTCTTCAGTAAACTTGAAGAAAAGTTATATTTCAAAAAACAAACTAATAACACTTTCAAGTTGACCACCTCCTCTGTCTCTAAACTAAGTCTGTGCTCTTTTCCTCAAGTATCCCTGAGCCTTGGAGCAGGGGTGTGATGGAGATGTCCTATTTAGGCCTCAACATTCCCTGCATCTTGACGAGTTGTGGGTCTCCTTGTTAATCACATATACTGCAAATAGAAGCTTCTCTGGTGATGGTTAAGAAATGCATTAACTTATGGTTATAATGATGTTATTAATAGTTGATTTAATACTTTGCCAGTATTAAATCTCACCTGCCCACATCTCCTTTAAAAAAACAAAACAAAACATGTACTTGTGTATCTTCCTGTATAGAACTTATTCTGGTGTGAATATGGATCCAATTCCTTTTCCTCATCTACAAAGTTGCCTGGTTTAGTATCATTTATGGAAAAGTTCACATCATTGGTGATATAGTATTTCTTTCCTTGCTAATTATCCATGTGTATTTATTTATTCATTGAGCCAACTTCCCAGCCCCTGGGTCAGTTTCCCAGTTTTAGGCACCTTTTGTCTGTTCATGAGCCTTTAATCACAACATTGTTTGGGTGATTGGTTTTGCATGTGAGCATACATGTTGGCACATGTGTGCCATGGTGTGAATGTGGACGTCAACTTGTTGGAACTGGATTTTCCTTCCACTGTATGGATTCTAGGGATTATACTTAGGACGTCTGATTTGGTGATAAGTGCCCTTACCTATTGAGCCACCTGGCCAGCCCCTTCAAGTGTATTTTAAAAATTACTTATTTTGAGCTAAAACAAATTCAAAGCACACCAGAACATGTGCTGTTACTGTCTATAGCAAGATTGCTAGCCTAGGCTATACAGTAAAACTGATTAAAACAACAAAAAACCCAGCTACCATTAAAACGTTTTGTGGGGAAACAACTTGGGACTTTAGCTCATTGGTTGAGCCTTGCCTAGTGAGGCCCTGGATTGGATCCCTAGTGTGTGAGAGAGAAGTCAGGGAGGAGCCTTTATGGAAAATGGTCTTCACAAACACTGCCACCACAAAAACCAGCCAAAATCCCACACAGTTCTGGGAAAACCACTTATTTTTAGCCAAATTAAGGTCATTTTCATCTTGTTTTAAGCATTGGCCTTTTCCATTGCAAGAGAAAACAACTGGTAAGCACACTCTAGAATTGAATCTCAGCCATTTTGGAACTTCTCCCTAGAGTTACAGCAAGTAGAACCATTTTCTACTCCATGCTTAATATATTGTTTGGCCTTCCTTTAGAAATCAGGAAATTATGTCAGAGCTGAGTATTGTGATATAACTCTGCAATTCTAGTACTCAGGAGGTGAGGCAGGAGGGTTGCCTTGAGTTTAAAGTCATCTGGAGAAAGGTCCAATTATCCTGTTTCAGCCTCTCTCCCAAAATACCCCCTCCCTACACAGGGAAATTGTAGATGCTATATATATATACACACATACATACACACACACACACACACACACACACACACACACACACACACACACACACACAAAGTTGGGAAGTCTGGTTTCGTTTTGCAATTTTTTTTTTCTTGGAGATACCAAACACTCAAGCAAATGTTTATAGTCATACTTTATGCCCATCAATTGTACTTGCAAGGGGAAAATAAGAATTATGAATTATTCCAGAGTTTACTATGTTTTTAACTGTCTTGAAGGTTGAAGAAAGAGTGGAAAATCCCCTGTGGTAGGTGGAGTGAAGTTGTATAAATTAGTGGATTTTCCAGTGGATCTAGGGAAGTGAAACTTTTATAAGTAAACTTTTTATAGTCATATTCAGATACTTTGTGTTTATTTTACAGCCTTCCACGCAACACCCAATACATATAAGCGGAAGAACACAGAAACGGCTCTGGACAACAAGCCTTGTGGACCACAGTGTTACCAGCATCTGGTGAGATTCAGTGTTTGGTTTCTCTGGAGGGCTCTTAAGAACGCTGGTGGAGGTGGTGAAGCAGCCCTAACCCTGTCTGGGTCCACACTTAATGGCCGAATGGCAGGCAGGGTCCTCATGCTCATTTCTTTCATAGCTGCGCACTGCAGTGTAGACAGTGATCTCATATTTCCTCAGCACTGGTTCTCATCTTTAGGATCAAGGACTCTCTACAAAGTTTATGAGAGTATGAGGCATACATAGCCCACCAGAAACTCAGCAATTGTGTGCAGACATTGATGTTCCTAAGCCTTTCGCATGGACGTATCCCTTCTGTGAATGTTTTAGGCCACTTGTAGTTTGAGCTACACCATAGATCCCACAGGATTTCTTTTTTTTTTTTTTTTTGTTTTTTGTTTTGTTTTTTGTTTTGTTTTTTTTAAGTGACAGATTAGGAGTAAGGGATTAGAAAAATATGAGGCAGGAAAGTTGTTTTTTACGGGTACTATCTTATTTTTTACCATTTCCCCTCTTTGAACCAAGCCACTCCTACCTAGGAACTAAGTGGGTATATATTGCCTGTTGGATTTTGGACAGAAGATTCAATGAATGGCACCTACAGAAGGTATCCTATTTTTAAGCAATTTGGTTTTTGTAGAGTGAAGTATAAAACTGTTGGCTCCTTTCAAACTTTTCCCTTCTATTTCCACTAAAAAATAAAAATATAAAAAAACAAAAAGGAATTCTTGAGCACTGTTTTATATTCTTTATAAGGCAGAACTTTATTGGCTCATCTAAAATGTTTCTGTGGTCTCTTTTACAAACCATGTTCTTACCATTGTTTTATACTTTCTGAGATTGGATTGTGATACTTCAGAATGCAAAATGTAACCCTTTTCTTGTTCCTAAAAGTTCTTTTATGTCTTCCTGTGGCTTTGCATCCTTCACAGGATAAAATACTGGATGTTTTAATAGTAAGACCAGAAGCGATAAGTCATGCATGTGTATGTTTTGTGTCCTTGCATACTTTAAATAGCACCTTTAAGGAGGTATGCATAATTTTAAGCTTTGAAATAGGAAGTCTGACTTGAGACACTTTAGTATATGAGTTTTTTGATAGAGATTTTTTTAAGTGTAATGTATGTGTATATAGAGAAAGTAACTTTATTATGCAAAATACTTTTATATTTTAACTTACTATGTTTTAATTTAACATATTTTACAAATTCATCTTGTAGAATTGTCTTGCCTGATTTAGCATCATTTTATGTTTCCATCAAAAGCAGACAAAAAATAGTTGGGTGTATTGATACACAAATGATATACAAATGGTTACCATGACAGATTCTTGACTAGCTTGTGTTATGCAATGTCTTCTTATTCTATTCCACCAAAATAAGGTTTAGAACTTTATCCTGATTTTTCCATTTTTCATTTTGCAGGAGGGAGCTAAGGAGTTTGCTGCTGCACTCACCGCCGAGCGGATAAAAACACCACCCAAACGTCCAGGGGGCCGCAGAAGAGGGAGACTTCCCAACAACAGCAGCAGACCCAGCACCCCCACCATCAGTGTGCTGGAGTCTAAGGACACAGACAGTGACAGGGAAGCAGGGACTGAAACTGGAGGAGAAAACAACGATAAAGAAGAAGAGGAGAAGAAAGATGAAACTTCCAGCTCCTCTGGTAAGACACATCTGATAACTGGTTTCCTATTGCTTTGTAAGTTGAACTTTATGAGAGTTAAGACCATCTAATGCACATAGGTACAGAAGGCTAGAGTTAAACCACCTGACATGCATGTTGGGAACCAAACTCAGGTCCTCTCTGCAAGAGCAGTGTGCTGTCCTAACCACAGAGCAGTCTCTCCCCTTTCTCAGCTAAGATCAGAGAGTTCTTTCTCTCAGTGGCGCATAGCTGTGCCACCTGCCATCTTTGTCTGTCTGGGTTACTGGAAGGTGTGATCTAATCTGTTCATGCTGTTGTTCCGTTTCCCCGTTCAATCTTTCTTGAAGACCTAGCCATAGTTTTGGTTCAGAAGAAAATCAAGTATTGCTGCTTAGTTTATTGCGCGTGTGCGTGCGTGCGTGCGTGCGTGCGTGCGTGCGTGCGTGTGTGTGTATGTGTGTGTGTATGTGCGCGTGTGTGCGTGCGTGCTGGTGTGTGTGTGCGCGCGCTACGCCATGGTGTTCTTGCGAATGGTGGGTCCTCCCTGTCCCTCCTATTTGAGATAAGATCTTTCACTTTTAAACTGTGTACACTGGGCTAGCTGGCCTGTGAACTGCTGGAGCTTCTCCCGTCTCTGTCTCTCATTTCCTTGTAGGAGTGCTGGGATAACAGACGCTTGTGCTGTATGTCTGACTTTTACATGGTTGGAAAGATTTGAACTCTGGTCTTTGTGCTTGCATGACAGGAGCTTTTGCCCACTGAGTCATTTCCCCAGTCCCTTAGTCATCATTTCTTGACTAGTGCTAACGTTTGGTTTTGTAGAAGCAAATTCTCGGTGTCAAACACCAATAAAGATGAAGCCAAATATTGAACCTCCTGAGAATGTGGAGTGGAGCGGTGCTGAAGCCTCAATGTTTAGAGTCCTCATCGGTACTTACTACGATAATTTTTGTGCCATTGCTAGGCTAATTGGGAGCAAAACGTGTAGACAGGTAAGCATATGTATTCAAAGAGATTTAATACAGGGACAACAGGCGCTCATTGTCCACACTTGGAGCATCTTGATTTCATTCTATTCATCTTCTGAAAAGAATTATTTCTCTCCCTCCCTTTAAGAAAATTAATTCAGTAGTATTCTTTAGCTGTTTCTGAACTTCCCCATTTCCCAGTTTAGACTTCAGTTTGGATGTGGTAGATTTAAATAGATAGA
Source organism: Cricetiscus sungorus (assembly GCA_030556225.1). Lineage (NCBI taxonomy): Eukaryota > Metazoa > Chordata > Mammalia > Rodentia > Cricetidae > Cricetiscus > Cricetiscus sungorus. The sequence goes on from JANBXA010000031.1 coordinate 26,857,793, forward strand.
ATTGAAATTTGGCCAGATTCTAAATTTAGCTATGCTCCCAATGTGATGAGACAACAGTGATTTCTTCTCTGTATCTTGCCCTATACTCTATGTACCTGGCATTGTCACAGGGAGGGAGACAGACATTTCCTGTACGCAAACGCATGGTGTGGCTATGCACGTTACTCTGCCTCTGCTGCTTCTCAACTTAGGTTTATGAGTTCAGAGTCAGAGAGTCCAGTGTCATAGCACCTGTCCCCACTGAGGATGTTGACACTCCTCCGAGAAAGAAGAAACGAAAACACCGGTAAGTGCTGAGGAGCTGGTGCTGCCACACGGTTTCTCCCAAGAGCAGGGGTCATTTTCATGTGAGTGACTATAACACGGCTTTAAACTGCCGTCAAACACAGACTTATAGAAATGTCACTTCTCCCTGATGGTTGCTGTTACTTTTTATATACAGTCACTCCAGTATATTTGGTGTATTATGTCATAAAAATTTTGGTTACTGCATTGGATTTTTGGTTGAGAAAAACATATTTTAGTACAGACTACATCAACAGTTCCTTTAGCCATTTGGTGTGGAATGTTTTAGGATGTGTTCCTACAGTGCTCCCTGGGCCAGCGTTTAGAAGTGTATTTTATTCTAGGAGCCTGGATTTTCTAAGTGTGTGCCATTACATTCTGATATTTAGAGTGAGTGTCCTCCAAGTCTTGTGGATATTATGTCTCACCAAACCTTTCAGTGAATAAGTGTACAGAATGCTTTTATAAATCTAGAGCCAGGGAAATCATGGCTGGAACTCTCCCCAACCCAATGTTTTTTTTTTTTAAATTGAAACAGTGTTGAGTAGGTAAGGAAGTAGTTAGATTATACTTCATAAATTCTGTATAGGCTCATATTGTATGTATTGCATTGCTATTGTAAATCATTTAAAACTTTAAAGGAAATTTCCCATGGAAACAGGAATTTAGGCCTTAGTAGGATCTTCTGAATTTTTGGTTGAACAATTTCTTACCATTCAGTTCAACTGGGTGGTTAATGATGCCTGAAATTACATAGAAAGTATCAGTTTCCCGTATAATTCAGATAAGCCTAAATCAGTGGGTTATGAACAGGGCCTCCTTAGTCTTAACCAGGCATTGTGGACAAGTACTTTCATGCCAAGTTCCTGGGCAAGGCACAGCAACGTGAGTGAGAAGGTTCCCAGGTTAGTGTGAGCTGACAAGCCAACAGAGAATAGGTTCATCGTGGCTTTTCAGCACTGCTACCTTAATCGCACAGACAAGTTTACTTAAAACAGGTCTCAGTTGGATTTGTAACTGGTTGCTTTTGCACCTTCACACAGGAAGTTTGTTGTTTTTTTTTTTTTTTTTTTTTTTTTGCAGGTTGTGGGCTGCACACTGCCGAAAGATACAACTGAAAAAGGGTCAGCATCTCCCCATTTAATCTCATTATTAGCCTAAAACTTCTTTTGTCTTTGTTTTAGAATAGAAACTGGATTGAAGTGTTGGTTATTCTGATTTAATTGACTTGTACTTAGCAAATCAGTTTAAATGAAATGTGTCTGTTGCTGTCCAGTTACTGCTGTTCAGAAAGTGAAAATGAGTTGGATGCAGTGAGTTAGTGAGAGGCAGTGAACCGGCACTTTGGCAGTGGGGGGGGCTGACATGTGAAACCAGGTTTTCAAGCACTTGGGGGCGGGAGGTGATTTTTTTTTTTTTTCCCCCCACAGGAGTGTGTGTATTTCAGTAAAGGCAGCCAGTAAAGGATGTTCCAGAGGTAGTGGGGAAGAATGTCTTATTAATTGTGATGATTATTTCCCATCTCCCTGGATTCATTGGCTGCGTGCTGTTATCTTTACTCAGACGGCTCCTCTAACCATGTTTACAACTATCAACCCTGTGACCATCCACGACAGCCTTGTGACAGTTCGTGCCCTTGTGTGATAGCACAAAATTTTTGTGAAAAGTTTTGTCAATGTAGTTCAGAGTGTAAGTATTTGTTGCTTTGGTGCAATTGCATGAGAATTGAATAGGCCTTTGGTCAGCAACTGAAAATGGTGGTTTAAATGAAGACACAAGGCCTGGGAGTGTTCTCTTACTGCTTGCTTTAGGAAAGCTACTTAGTCTACAAGTATTCATTGAGACTTTATGTGCTAATTCTAGTCAGCCTCTTGGGTAATGTGAGTGTGTGTGTCCTCACAAGTTAGCCAGGGTTGTAAGTATGGATTGGATTTGTCTGTTTTTCTTTGGTCATTTGAATTACAGTAAAGTACAGTAAAGTGGCATAGACTGTATGGACAAGGATGCCCAAGCCTTTTGTGGGCACCAGAGGAGTAAGTTAGAGTCCAGAAAAGTAGCATAAGGCTAGTAGGTTTTTAGAATCACCTAACGAAGCTGTACACAGAGTTTGGATACCAGGGGATGGATTAGAAATATGGTTTATTACAGTGGTTCTCAGCCTTCCTGATGCTATAGCCTTTTAATACAGTTCTTCATGTTGTGGTGACCCCCCCAGCCATAAAATTATTTTCATTGCTACTTCATAAATGTAATTTTGCTACTGTTATAAACTATAATGTAAGTATTTTTGGAAATAAAAGTTTGCCAGAGGGGTGTGGACCCCCAGGTTGAGACCTGCTGGCTTATTGGAATGGCCCAAGGGCCATGAATACCATCCGGTCTAAGACCTGTCTTTGCTTATTTAATTAACCATAGAACTTATTCATGTGCCATTTAGCAAATATGAAATGGACAACAAAAACCCAGTAGTGATCTTTCTCAGCCCTACCAGCTTCATGTTTGCTGTTCCTGTTTCCTCGTCTCTACAATGGAATAGTGAGGGGAAGTTTGTGAGGATTTAAATGAGTCATTCATGTGCTCTGCAAGACATTGGCTACATTCCTATAAAGGATTGTATATGATGATGATGATGGTGATAAACTTTATCCCTGAAGGTCAAAACCGCTTTCCTGGATGCCGGTGCAAAGCACAGTGCAACACCAAGCAGTGCCCATGCTACCTGGCTGTCCGAGAGTGTGACCCTGACCTCTGCCTCACATGTGGGGCTGCTGACCATTGGGACAGTAAAAATGTGTCCTGCAAGAACTGCAGTATACAGCGGGGCTCTAAAAAGGTAAGTAACAGTCCTAGCTGGAAACTTCTTATGTAACCTGTGCTGTCCTCAGACTCGCCATGTATCTGAGAATTAACTGAGTTTCTGATCTTCCTCCTGCCTCTACCTTCTGGGTGCTGGACCTATGAATATGCTCCCATGCCCAATTTTAGATGGGACTGTGGACTGAACCCAGGGCTTTGTGCATGCTACATAAGTACTCTACTCACAATGGAACTTTGTCCACATCCTTTGGGAAATGGCTATTTACTGATAGTCTGGGAGATTTAAGAGTGGCCCTTCAAGCAGCAGCTGATGAAAGAAAGAAATGGTCGGTGTTGTTTTGATAATGCAGGTGTCATCCCATCCCCACCCCACATTTAAGGTCTGATCACTTATGTGTTACTCTTAAATACTTACTTTTGACTAGACTCTGACTTCATCTCTTGACAATTTGTTCCTGGCATTTTTCTCTGACTTCATTCTCATAGCCAGAAATTTTGTCCGTTCTGCAGCTTCCTCCTTGTTTTTCTTAGTGTAGTGTTTCTTCACAGCAGTACGTTGGCGTTGTGGTGCAGGACACGGGGAGTAAAAAGATACTGAATTGGCTGCTTTGGTCCTGGACTTCTTACCTTTGTTGTTTAAGGGCTTTCTGGCAGTATATTTGTGGGCATCATCTTATTTGGAGAGTTTGAAAAGCTTTTAGATCCTACGAGCTCTTTTGGGCTCTAACCACTGAGACATAGTATCTGGAAGTCCAGGAATGTCCTTCTTTCCTTTTAACAAATAACCAAGTTGAAAAGACTCAGATGGGCATCAACAGACAGACTTGAACTTCCTCTTTCCACTTTCCCTTGTTCTGTAACAAGAGTGCTTCGACTCAACAGCGGGTACACACTTGACCATGGGACAAGACACCTTGCTTCATGGAAAACCTCTCTTGTTGGTCCCACCCCTGATTCAGACAACATAACTCTTCTACTTTTACTGAGAGCATCAGCAGCTACATCTGTGGCCATGAACTTTTCATAGAATGTACAGTTTGTTTTCATCATCTATTTCAGCTGGTGGCTGGAGAGCAGGAAACTGGCTTCATCTTGACACAGCTGACCACCTCAGAGCTAATGCACAATAAAGTTTTCCCACGATAAATCCGAAATTCTGAGGTGTGCTATCAGAATTGAAATAGGAATGATTACCTAGTATTTTTAACAGTTGATTCAAACATTCTTGTTTTGTTAACACAAAGGCATTGTATCTATCTCCTCAGAAGATGGTGATTTCTGTCAGTGTACAGGTTCATGCTCATTATGGTTTTGTTTTTTTTTTTTTAAATAAGGATTCTTAATGTGCATAGTAAAAGATGGGGTTTCCTGTAGACTTTGTTCTTGATCGTTAGTGTCCTTGAAAACAGCCAGGCCTGTGGTGCATGCTTGCAATAGTAGCACTCTAGAGACTGAGTGACGCAGGAGCACACGTGAACTGTATCTATCATAAGACTGTCTCATTGCACAAACACCCTTAAAGCCTTAAAAGTGAACCACCCAGCAGTTGTGTTTTAAGCCTGAGAATTGCACATAGGTGATTTATTAGCGGTTTAATATGTAGCAGGCACTGTTTGAAGACTTACCCACTTTACAGGTAAGGAAACCCAGATTTACAAGACTTGGTATCTGATGAGATGGCTCTGTGGGTAAAACCCAGTGTGGTGGAAGCAGAGAACTGACTGCTTAAGGTGTCCAGCACACCTGCACCATAGCGTGCCAGGAATTAAAAAGGAAGGGGGGGGGGAGGGAGAGAGACAGAGAGAGAGATAGAGAGAGAGAGACAGACAGACAGAGAGACAGAGAGAGGGAGAGGGAGACAGAAAGAGAGAGACACAGAGGGGGGGGAGAGAGAGGGAGGGAGAGAGACACAGAGAGGGAGAGAGACACAGAGAGAGAGAGAGAGAGAGAGAGAGAGAGAGAGAGAGAGAGAGAGAGAGAGAGAGAGAGAGACATAATCTGGTGTCCCTCTGTCCCACTGTGCCTCTCCCCTGCCCTGTGGGTGGCATAGGCACATCCCATGAACTATCACATGGTTGATAGCGCCCTATTATTTTTTTAAAGATATATTATGCATGCATATATGTACACCAGAAGAGGGAGTTGAATCCCCTTGTGAGCCACTGTATGGGGACTGAACCCGGGTCCTTGGTCGGAGCAGCCAGTGCTCTTAATCTCTGAGCCAGCTCTCCAGCCCTTGATCGCCCCACGCTTAGGGATCTTCTTTGAAGTCCTGCCACTCAGCTTCTCTTAGCATTCTCTTTTCTTCCTTGGGTCTTTGAGCCAGCACTGTTTGTGGAAGATATGATCCAGATTAGCTGCATATCCATTTAGGTCATCAGATCATAATGTTTTCATCTCAGTTTCCTCTGGCACAAGTGTTCAGAACAGACAGTCTCTCACTGTGTGTCCTGGCCCCGTATTTGCCGTCACAGGATAGGTGGGCCCTACCTACCTTCGGCTTGTTCACATAGTAGGCAGTGATCCTCATGCTGTCACATTTTTAACTCTTAGAATAGAAGACTATATATAGCTTTTACTACCTGGGTTCACTGTTTCTGATCAGGAAGGTGATTGGGAAATTCACCTGACAAAGGTGAATCAGAATAGGAAGAGGTATGTTTGTATGATCTGGGAATCCCTTTACAGGTCACAAGAAGGGTCTGAGTGAAGCCTACTAAAGAGCCATGATGAAAAGTTATCATGTCAGTCGAGTGGTAATGGTGCACTCGGGAGGTAGAGGCAGATGAATGAATCTCTGAGTTTGAAGCTAGCCTGAGCTACACAGAGAGTTCTAGGACAACTAGAAACTACACAGAGAAACCCTGTCAAAAACAAAAAACAGTGGTCATCTTGGCCTTGTCTGTGGGATGGATGAGTCATGATATTCTTCATGGTAATTCTGTGTGTTATCATGAGGAATTGCTAGAACAACGCTTCTGTGGAGGAAATGGCAGGATTTCCAGAAGAATAAACACTAGTAAAGAAGCAGAATGTGGTGAGGGCTTGAGCAGGCAACAGAATACACTTGGGAAGTAGAGGGAAAGGTCGAGGAGAATGGTGGTGTACTTGCCTTAAATTTGTTTCATCAACCACCTGTGCTGGCATACCCTTATACAAGGGCAGCCTGGGTCACATAGTGACACCATGGGTAAGGCGCTTCGCCATGAGGACATAAGGTCATAGCACCCACATTAAAAACCAGGCATAGCCACGCACTAAATGCCCGTGCTGGCGGGCCTGGGGTAACTGAAATAGCTCCAGGCTCAGTGAGAGAGCTCCGGTCTCTAAAGAAGTAAGGTGGAGAGCAGTAGATAGTAGGATGCCTGAAGGTGCTCTTGACCTGCACACGTGCACACATAGGGGAACGTAAATGTGTGCACACACACATACAATGTGTGTATACACACTAATTGGATAAATAACAAAAGGAAAATTTTGTGTTTCTCAGTTTTGCCACGAACAAAATACCTGAGAAAAACAACTTAACAGAGGTAGGTTTTGTCTGGTAAGGTTTCAGCACATGGTCCCTTGCCTCTGTTGCTTCTGGCCTGTGCATAGTGAGGCCGAGCATCATGAGGTAGGTAGGCAACAGTAGCTCAATCCATGGCACGCAGGAGTCAGAGGGACCCAGGAAGGGCTGGGAACAAGATACACATTTGATGGACACAGCACCAGTGACCTTCCTCCAACCAGAACGCACCCATTCTGTACCCCCTCCCAGAAATGCTATCAAATTTAAGTCTGTCAGGGGATTAAACTTAATTAGTTCAGAGCCCTCACAATTTAGTCAGCTCTAGGTGACCAGTTCACACAAACCCTTTGGATTATGTTTGGGTGAAAGTGAGTTAGTGGAGAACTGAACAGAAGTAAGAGCAAAGCAGATGTCACACACCTCCCTTTCTGCAGTACCCATGACACCGGAGGCTTGCTTTTGTTTTTCCTGTAAGAGGATATTTATCCTAATGTTTGTTAGGAACTAGGTAACTTCATACCTGTCAAATCCACTTGGGTCTGAACAAGAACCGTGGTAACTTGTTCTCAAAGGTGCTGCAGCTGCTAGTCTCCTGCTTTTGTTGTGTTCTCATTAAACAATTGTGCTTATTCTCTAGCACTTACTGCTGGCACCATCTGATGTGGCAGGCTGGGGGATCTTTATCAAAGACCCTGTACAGAAAAATGAATTCATCTCAGAGTACTGCGGAGAGGTAAGCACACTCTTGAAATCCAGTGGTCTTGTGTATGGTAGCAGCTTGCATTTCATTGGACAAGTCTAAGTTAGAATGTATTAATACTAAATACCCTTTAGCCCGGAGTTTTTTTTGTATTTGTATATTGTTTTGTGTAGTAACTAGCTAGATTGCTTTAGTTATAGTCATGTTTGGCTTTTATTACCTGGAGATAAGGTATTCGGAAACAAGAGTTTTCCTATGCATGGGGACCCAGAAATAACAGCATTATTAACTTGGCCTTTTTAGTTGTAGGCCTGGGGGGTGGGGTGGGGAGGGAGTCTTAAGACAGCTCCAGGTCACATATGCTCAGCTTTCTCTGAGCATATTGCTTAGGACATAGAAATCTCTCAGATTTGGAATTTTCTTTAAAAATGTCATTTTGGGGGCTGGTATGACACTTTAGTGGGTAAAGGGTGCAGGCTGCCAAGTTGAGAACCTGAGTTTAGTCCCTAGGACACAGGAGAATAATGACTCCTCCTATAAGTTGTCTTTTGACCTTCAAACATACTGGGGTTACAAGCACTTCACCCCATAAATTAATAAATAAAATTTAAAAATTCTTTGCTATTGTATACCAGAGAAGAGAATTTGGCTATTATGGCTTCATATATGGCTTCATATTCTCAGAGGGACCAAAATTCTGTTCATTGTGTCTTCTTCTTTTTTTTTTTTTTTTCCTTCTGGTTTTTCGAGTCAGGGTTTCTCTGTGTTGTTTTGGAGCCTGTCCTGGAACTCATTCTATAGACCAGGCTGGACTCAAACTCACAGAGGTCCACCTGCCTCTGCCTCCTAAGTGTTGGAACTAAAGGTGTGTGCCACCAGTGCCCAGCTTCATTGGCTCTTAAATATTCTAACAGGTGTGACTACTTACTCCAAAACAATTTCCTCCTGTATCTTCCTTTTAGATCATTTCTCAGGATGAAGCAGACAGAAGAGGGAAAGTGTATGACAAATACATGTGCAGCTTCCTGTTCAACTTGAACAATGGTATGTTCTGAGCTGGGGGCACTTAGCTCCTTGGAGTCGGTTTGGGATCTAATTGCTGGCCGAACTTTTCATGTTGGAAGTCAGCAAGATTCGGGGGTTAGGCATCTGTCTACAGGAACAGCTCCCGGGATTCTTATCAGCAGGCCTAGGCTCAGGGCTGTGAGGAGAGGGGAAGCCCCTATTGAGTAGAAGGCTACATGCAGGAAACAGCAAGTCCCAGACTCTGGCTGTGAGGGGACATTGTGTTCCCAGTGCTGTGGCTTGCCTCATGTTCTGTGGGATATGGGGGCTGTTCAACACCCCACCAGCCATTGTCTCTGATCTGGGAGCACAGGCAGCGTGTGGAAAGTACCTTGTGGCCCAGGATGTTGTCCACAGGTTGTGAGGAAAGCAGCTGGTGCTGCAGCCTGGATTGGTGACAATTTCGTGCTCAGTACAGATACTCAGAGAAACTTACAGCTGGACCACTAGAACAGTTTTGTTCTGTTTGTTTTTTAAATGGAAACATTTTGTAGAAATATTCTAATCTTAAATGTTAATATGTCCACGTCTTGATGTTCAGAGAAGTTTGACAGGAATACTATGTGTGTGTGTGTGTATAAAATATAAAATTCATTTATTTTTATTTTATGTACATTGGTATTGTGCATGCATAAATGTCTGTATGACTGCATTGGATCTCTTGGAAGAGGAGTTACAGGCAGTTGTAAGCTGCCATGTGGGTGCTTGAAATTGAACCCAGGGTCCTGTGGAAGAGTAGTCAGTGCTCTTAAGCGCTGAGTCATCTCTCCAGTCCCAGGACTACATTTTTTTAAGGGCTGATTTGTTCAGCAACATATAATTGAGATGTTATGGCATATTTAACTACCATACTAGAGAGCCATATTTAACTACCAGGGATTCATTTTAATCTAGAATAGCACTTTCTTCCAAATGTCGTTTTATTTGCTTTTGAAGGCCTATTTCTAAAGACCTATTTCTAAAACTGTAGTAACTTTGTTTCATGATTGCAATTAGTCACTGGACTGTTTTTTTCTTTTTAGATTTTGTGGTGGATGCAACCCGCAAGGGCAACAAAATTCGTTTTGCTAATCATTCAGTAAATCCAAACTGCTATGCAAAAGGTAGGCTTTTAGGTTGGGATTTCCAGTTTGATGCAAAAATTCCCCTTTTTACCAGCCAAGTGATAGCAGACTTCAGTACCTCTGGGGCACCTGCTGTGTGAAGTCAGTCAACCTCCATGGCCTGTCTTCATGCTCACCAGCCCCATGTTTCTTCTTCCAGTTATGATGGTTAACGGTGATCACAGGATAGGCATCTTTGCTAAGAGAGCCATCCAGACTGGTGAAGAGCTGTTTTTTGATTACAGGTTGGTAAAATAAACTTTTAGTATAACCTGCAGGCTTTTCCTTCCTGTACTGTGAGTTGGGGTCAAAGGCTGTTGAGTTCTTTGCCAGATCTGCTGTCATTGGAGAGGGCATTCTTTCAACTGGCCAGTCGCTGTCTGGTGGACACCAGTAGAGTTAAATGCTCCTTCGGTGTAGGTTGCCATGTGTTAATTTATATAATGTGCATTTGAAAAAATAACAAACCCCGTGCAGGAAGCTGCATTTAATACCCTGCTGTTGATAATGGGCTGCCACCGCTGGGTCTTAATTATGTCTCACTTCACGTCTGTATTCTACAGCACCCTTTCTCATTGGTGGTTTTAGTGTCTTTATTGGTAGCACATGTATGTCTTCGTTGTTCTGTTATCGTTACTCTATGGTCACTGTGGGTGTTTTGGGGGACGATAGTCACAAATGCTGACAGCGTGGAGCTGCCCTGGCAGGAGGCAGGCAGGCAGGCTGGCCGTGGGGCAGACATGACAAGACAGTTACTTAAATGGTCAGCTAAGGGTATCTAGTTAGGGGATTCTTGTAACTGAATATCCACCCCACCCAGAAACTTAATGGGGTGGGGAGGCTGACACTGGGGATCTGGTGAGGAGGTCACTACAAGTGGCTTTACCTCATGCGTGCTCTAAGTGGACCAGGGTTACAGGCAAAGGTGTCCAGCTTCCTTAGGGGTGGGACCCTCACGTGCCCGTCTTGGCCCAATGGGGGTTGCCTTTTGGCACTAGCTATTCCTTCCAAGTCATGATTTTGCGTTCTTGATGTTAGACCCAGACATGGCGATGTGTAATTGCCTCAGAGTGCGGCAGAGGGGCAGGGAGGTCTTGGATCATGCCTCTGGCACAGCGCCTCTCAACTAGTAGCTGATGAGTGACAGCTGTGTAATGGGGTCTGTGTGTTGTGCAGTCTGTGCATCGTAGTGACATAATCCTCTACATCAACAGGCTCAGATTGGACAGTAGTCATTTTTTGTTTATGTTGTTTCAGATACAGCCAGGCTGATGCCCTGAAGTATGTGGGCATCGAAAGAGAAATGGAAATCCCTTGACATCTTCTACCTCTTCCCCTCCTCTCTGAAAACAGCTGCCTTAGCTTCAGGAACCTTGAGTACTGTGGGCAATTTAGAAAAAGGAAATGCAGTTTGAAATTCTGAATTTGCAGAGTACTGTAACAGTAATTTATAGTAATGAGTTTTAAAAAATCAACTTTTTATTGCCTTCTCACCAGCTGCAAAATGTTTTGTACCAGTGAATTTTTGCAATAATGCAGTATGGTACATTTTTCAACTTTGAATAAAGAATACTTGAACTTGTTGAGTCACTTGTCATAGAGCGTCATCAACTGATTCTAGAAAGACTTCATTCAGTGGAAAAACACAGCTTTGGTTTCTGGTTGTCTATGAATATTCAATAACTAATAAATGTACTGGCATAGTGTTTGCCTAGATACAGTGTTGCCTAGATACAGTGTTACCACTGCCTTTTAGTCTTTAGTGACACTGGTGTGGGTTCTGGGCATCATGGGGAAAGTGAGTCACCTTGTACCCCAGGGAATGCTGTTCAACCTCCAAACCTGCTATCCACATGTAAAATGATTGTGATTGGACTAGGTTATTTCTAAGAACCTATACAGCTTAAATTCTATACTTTAGACACGGTTGTAGTGGGCAGGCAAACAGTGATTTATCCCAATACTTGAAGAGCTAAGTCAGAACCAGGGATACCCAAATCCAGCCTGAGCTGCCTGGTGAAATGATCTCAGAAAACTTATAAATAAGCTGACTATAGTTGAAATCAACACGGACCCCTCCACATCTCCACTGGGCTGGGGACCTGTATTTTCTTGGTAGGTGGTCACCCTGCAGCAGTACTCAGCACCCTCCAGGCCCTGTGTACAGCTTTAATGTGGAGACGTTCACAACAGCTCGGAATCAATCCTCAAATACCACAGCACATTTTCTAGAGCTAGATATGATTTTATTTATAAAGATATTTTTTAAAACCTTCACTTTGACATTATATACTAAAAGTCACTTGGTTATTTTTTCCAAGATAGTTTCCTATTGTATCAATTCACAAGGCATAGCAACTTGAACCTTTGATTGATTGATGTAGGTTAGGAGGGGCTCCAGCAACTGTCCATGGCTGCTTTTTGTTGTACTTGGCATTTGCACGGATTGCCCTGGACAAAGTTTGGGTGGATAACACTTTCTTTTAGGCAATTTCTTCTTAAGATAACCTAACAGCCTTCCTTGTTCACCAGGGGAATGGAGCACCTCTGTTTAATAATATATGTGGGACAGGCGAGGACAGCCCAGAGAGTACATGGCATCAATAGTATCTTCTGACATAGCTCATCTGGCCATGGTTCTCATCTCCAGATGGAAGGAAGCATTCACATTGCAGAGTTCCTGATGTGTCGGACCAGGTCATATTGGTAGCGCAATAATTTGGAGACCTTGTGTTATAGTTCAAGAAACTTGCTATGTAGTGGAGAATAACCTTAACTCCTGAGCCCACATCTGTTTAAAAAAACATGGTTAGACGTCTACTTTTTTGATCTTGATTTAGTGTGTATTTGTGCCTGTGCCACTGCATGCACGAGTCAGGACTGTTTACAGGAGTTAGTGTTTTCCCACATTGGGAGTACCTGGGCTCAGGTCATCAGGCCTCGAGAATGTACCTTTACCCACCAAGCTCTCTCAGTGTCTTCAATTGTAGATAGAGCCAGTCAGCTTGAAGCTCAGGTTTAGTGGGTATAGCACAGAGCCTAATGCACAGGCAAACCTGTCTGCAACACGTCATCCAGACCAATGACCTGGAAAGTACCATCATTGCTTGCCAAATTCAAGGTCTTTTATGGTTTGTATTAAAAAGGAGTTATTTACCTAAAAGCACTCCCTTGTTTTTCAATACTGAGAATCACTTTATCTCTAACCTTCCATGTCCACTAGAAAGAAGGTCTGACTTGCATTTCTGCCCAGGTGTTTGGCCACTGCTATGAAGACTATTAAGTTACACGATTACAGTTTGCTGACATGCTGACAGGTCATCAAGCCAGTCTGGGTGTGAACATTTTGGAAAACTTAACTATTCTGTTACTTCATTCTGACTGGAATTAATGGGGGAGGGGTTGTTTTTAGACCTCACCCAAAACAATTCCAATGAAGGCCATATATAGCTCTACGTGGGTGGTTATTATTAGAAACAATTCCATGTTCACCTGGTTAGACAAAGGTGTTATTTGGTCTGGATAGCTGTATGGATTATTTTTTTTTCCCCCTCACTCCAAATCTATCTATCTAAAAGAAGGAAAGTAGGCAGTGATGTTCAGTAAAGAATAAACACCAGCGCCCACTGGTTCAGTAGCCACTGTTTTCAGCCCTTTTTGGAGCAAGTCTTCAAGTTCCCACAAAGGCAGTGAGCTCCTATGCTGTGACCCATTGCCTGGTGTCCCCCAGCCCTGACAGCTGGTCATAATTAAAAGCCCAGTTCTTTGGAAGACTACCAGGCTCATGTTTAGTAGGGGAGAGGGGTGTGGAGGGTGCATGCAGACCCTGCCTTTTTATTCAGCAAGCCTAATAGTTTTGCATTCTGACCATCCATACCCTTAACCCTGACTCTTAGGCCCACACAAATCTCTTATTTATGTCTAGCCCTTCACTTTTGATCCACCACAATTAACCTGGGCCATTTATGTGAGTGGGTTTGGAGATGTCCTTCTGAAAGGCGGCTCTGACGGCCCGTCTGTCTCTGACCCCCTATAGCACTGGGATCACAGGTGCAGGTGAGACCACATCTGCCTTGTTATGTGCACAGGAGGCAGAGGCAGGCAGATTTCTGAGCTCCAGGCCAGCAGGGCTACACAGTGAGACCTTGGAGAGGGACGGGGGAGGGGAGGAGAGGAGAAACAGAACAGGATTATGAGAACAGCAGATTTATAAGGATAGCTGAGGGAAGGGAAGCCTTAGAGCTGGAGGGAGTTTAGGGTAGAGGTGGTAGTGAGAAGGGCTGGGATATACTAACTTGGACTTTGAAATGTGTAACACGTACTTGTGATGCTGAGGGAGCAGGAGGCCATGTGTGGTAGAATACTATTTTTAAGGCGTGTGACTTGTTTATGCTGCATTTGTTAACTTTGTGAAGCTGTGTTACTGTGCCTGTCTAAAACATCCTGATGAAGAGCTGAATGGCCAATAGCGAGGCTGGAGCAAGGATAGGTGGGGCTGGCAGGCAGAGAGTATAAATAGGAGAAACGTGAAAGACAGGAGTAACTGAGAACAAGAAGAGGATGTGTGTGTATGGGGGGGGGGTAAGCCATCCAGCTATCACAGTAAGAAAGATTTACAGAAGAGAACAAAAAAGCCCAAAGGTAAAAGGTAGATGGGATAATTAAGGAAAGTTGGCAAGAAACAAGACAAGCTAAGGTCGGGCACTCCTAACTCCATGTATGATTTACTTAGAAGCTGGGTGGCGGGCCCCTCAAAAAAGCCAAGAGTAAGAGCAAAAACATCATTCAATAACCATGAGCTTTGATGTCCCTTCCGCCAGAAGGGACATGAATCATTTTGGTAGAGGTACTGGCTTCACAAATCCCTCAGGAATGCTGGCTTTTACGAACTACCAGAAACCCTATAGTCCAGGCTGAGCCATTTCTATATATTTGGATAACTGTGAGTTTACTTTGGACCTAACAATAGGTTATTTATTTGTTTTGAGGCAAATTCTCATGTTACAGCCTTGGCGGGCCTAGAGCTTGCTATGTAGGCCAGGCTGACCTTGAATTTTAGCAATCTGCCTGCCTACTCCATATATATATATATCGCCTCCGAAGAAGGTAAATGTTATTAGTTACTTCTCCCTTACTGTGATAAAACCAACAGTTGACTTATTTGGGTTTATGGTTCTGGAGGGCTGAAGTTCACCAGGGTGGTAAAGAATGATGGCAGAGTGGGAAGCTAAGTGAACACATATGAGCCACTGCACACATGAGACATCTGGAATGTGAGCTTGAGCCCCGCCCGAGCCCAGTCGCTCAAGAAAACAGCCAGACTTCTGTGTCCTCTTCCCTTTTTTTAACGGACTCAAGACAATTTTTTGCTTGTTTTTGAGATGGGTTTCTGTGTAGGCTTGGCTGTCCCAGAGCTCACTCTGTAGACCAGACTGGTCTCCAACTCAGAGATCTGCCTGCCAATGCCTCCTGTGTGCTGGGATTAAAGGTGGGCGACATCACACCCCAAGTGGGCCACAGTGTTTTTCCCAGTGTGTTTGTCTCAAGACATAAATGGACTGTAAGAAAGACAACTGTAAGCATCATTCCATTTGCAACTTAGTGGGGGAGTTTTCACATCGTGTCCTGTCTGGGGCCCTTCAGGGTGGAGGGGAGGCAGTGGGGTGTCTGGTTCACTTGTTTTTACCTGGTTTATACAGTCTTAGTAAGACTGTTTAAAAGTAGGCATACTAAAAGGCAGGGAGGGATGCAGCATGCCTGAAACCCCCAGCACTAGGGAGGCAGAGGCAGGCCTGGGATGCCCAATGACACACTTATTTCAAAGGGAAGGGCTAAGGATACCAACATGGCTCAGTGGTAGAGCTTACCTAACATTTGCAAGATTGCGATTGATAACCACAACTGTGACTTTCACCCCCCACAATGAACAGTGGGAGGCTATTCTGAGATACTTGCTTAAAATTGGCAGAACAGCCTCTCACCTGCATTCCTCTCGTCCTTTGGCCAGGAAATGGAGATTGGTGACAAAGTGCCTTGTGGTGGAGTCCCTGGAGGCCTGAGCGCGCGCATGCGTGCGTGCGTGCGTGCGTGCGTGCGTGCGTGCGTGTGTGTGTGTGTGTGTGTGTGTGTGTGTGTGTGTGTGTGTGTGTGTGGGAGAGGGAGAGAGAGAGAGAGAGACTGGATCTGAGGAGGATGACAGCATCATAACCTGGCCTGGGCTCCTTCTAGAGGCATCCTGTGATGAATATGGCAGCCTCCTTGGGAAAACTGACTATGAGGGACCTGAAATCAGAGATGCTCAGTTCTTACAAGTGGAAAGGGCTGAGCATCCTCCCTGCTGACCCAGGGAGTTACAATAATTCACATGCTTTAATTTCAACCGCAGCCTCTTTACAGACTGGAACTGTACCCAGTGAGAAGGCGCCACTGACCACCTGTCTCTAACTGGTCTTAGTACTGTGGAGGAAGGAGCCCTGGAGTCCAGTTCTGCTTATTAGTGGTAAGGGTGCAGTTTCTGCATCTGCTCAGGATTCATCAGCAGGGCAGCAGCAGCAATCTGGAGTCATAGCCCTCACCACACTGAGGAAGTCCCAGAAACAAGGGTCAGTACCCAAAACAATTAGGGGCCTTAAAAATTAAGATCTTAATTTTCGATCCAAAGAATGTAGCTCTTTTGGATTCCAGGAAGACAATGGGAATATACACTTGCACAATCATTAAATCTTTTATTTACATATAGAAATTAGTAAAACTTAAAACAAAACCAAATGCAACTTGTACAGAAATCCTTTAATTTTCTTTATTTTCACACATTAAAAAATGAAACACACTATACAAATGGTTTTCATAGCAGATTACACGTGGGTCCATTCAGACTCGCTCTCGTGCTGCCTCATATGACAGCAGTTAACCAGGGAGCCAATGTATTGATTTAAGTGCAGTAGCATGCAGCCTCAGCATGGAAGGTTCGGTTCCCCTCTGTCCGTAAGTTAGGGTAAATGGCATTGGCGTCTGTTTACAGACTAAAATGTGTCAGTCCTGAGCAGTCCGGCTGTAGCTGAGACCAGGTGGTGGTCTCAGTTTTAAAAAGGGAGGTCCAAATGGTGGCAGGCTGGCTGCTATGAACTGGAGTTGTGTCCATTCTATCACGAGAACTATTTGCTGTGGGTCACAGACCCTTTTAGAAGGGTTAGGCCAAATAACTGTAGGTGTCCTTTTCACCATCGACTCGCTCCAAATACTCTTTTTCGATGAGAATATCAATGCATTTCTGGGCATTGTTTAGGAGGAAGAGGGAATGAAAGGGGGAAAAGAAATATAAATAACAATCAGGACAGAGGTCTGCACCCTCACATGGTCACCCTCCACTGAGAGCTCAGCAGGGAGCAAAGTCACCTGTCTGCTGAGCTCCCCTTCAGTGACACCTGCTAAGGTGGTTGAGTACTTCCCCCCCCCCCATCTGCCAGAGGCATCAAGGCACAAGGGCTGCTGCCTATCTAGGCCACCATCTCCTTTTCTAAAGAAAGCCTGGATGCCTCAGAGAAAGTCAGAGGCAGGATGGGTGCTGAAGCAGTCCGGGAAGGGGCATGCTAGCACTGTGCTAACAGGGCCCTCAGATACTGTGGGCCTCCTCGTTGCTGCAGGCTCACTGGCCCACTGCCACCCTTTGAGGTTCTCCAATGCTGAGGCTTACCCAGGTGGTTTCAGAAAAGGGAAGACCTGCTGAGTACTGTCAGCAGAAACGAGGCAATCACTGAGGCCATCAGTGTCCTAGATATGGTACACAATGGCTGCACAGCAGCAGAAATGACACGCATTTCCTAACAACCCAACCCCAGTCCCTCATACCTGCACAGCAGACAGCACTCTCTGTCCACTACTTCTAGCAAGCAAAACCAGCCAAGACTGCATTATGGTTCACAGCTAATTGCCACATAAACATAGACATGGGGCATCTTACTCTTTATCAGGGTGTGTATTACAAAGGTTTACTTATGACCCGCACACATCTATGTATATTTATTTCAAGAAGGAAGATAAGCTGACTTTCCTTTGTTGAAGTTTCTTGACTAAGCCAGTTCCCATTTTCAAGTAACAGTGATTAATTCTAGCTACATCTCTCCTAACATGAGAAGGGATAGTTACTGCTCTATAATTCCTGTACCTTTATCACTGGGACCCGAGGTTTGAACCTGGAGGACAGCTGAGTGAGGACTTCACCAAGTAACTGCTGGTGTTTCAGGACCTTCCTCATTTTCATGATTCTCACGATGGCCGCCTATACAGTCAACAAAGAAAACCATGCACTTAGAGCTTGAATAGTCAGTTGAACAGGAGAGTTAAAGGCAGCCTGTACAAGGTCACTACAGCTCTACTTCCATGCATAGGGTAACAAGTATCCTACAGGTCAGAGGGCACAAGCAATCAGCTCTATCAATGTCTCAATCCTAAGAGAACAAACTTTAAAATGTTTTAGCCAAGGGGCTAGAGCGATGGCTCAGTGGTTAAGAGAACTAGAAAGCCTGGGTTTGGTTCCCAGGACCTCCATGAGCAGCTTACTACACTCTTAACCCCAGTTCCTAGACATCCAGTACCCTCTTCTGGCCTCTGGGGGCACCAGTCATACACACACATTATATACATTTAGACAAAACTTTTAAATGCTTTTAAAATAAGCGTAAAATGATTTGGCCAACTATAAAGCACTGAAGAGTAAAGAAAAGTTCTGTTTCTAAGGATCAGACACTACTCATCCTTACCTTCTATTCTTTCTTTCAGTCCATCATGTTTATCTGTTCCCCAATGTTTAGGCAAGAATATAAGACTATTTGCTTTGGGTACATAAAACATTTTACCCTCTGACACCAATGTCCTGGCTTCACGAGTTGTCATCTTTGGCCATCACCAAGCCCTGTGTTGTTCTGGCAGCACGTGCCAATCAAAGCACATATGAGGGTAACACATTTCCCTACGTGTACAGTACAGACATGGCTCAGTCACCTGAATCAGTAGTTTGCGGTCTTCCTCTATATTCTTGTGTGTGGTCTCTTGTTCTTGCTTCTGTTCGGTTTTCATTGGTACATTGATATTAACCCTTAGTTTCTTACTGTTAAGATAACAGAGGAAATGATCACTGCAGAGTCTGCCTCCTCGTTTCCAACCCTGGACTGGGGCAGAAGGCAGCTCACCCAACGCCATGTAATTACCACGGGGCTGGGACATGCAGTGGCATCTGAGCCCTCACTTGTCAAGTATTAACAACACCAAAATAATTTGACATAAAAGTCTAGACATTCTATACAAGTCATCCGAGAAGACTTATTTTCAAAATCAAGAGGAAATCAAAACAACACAAAGGCAATCTGAGGGACTGGCAGGCAGTACCAAGCCCTCGGCATGCAGTTTCCCCTGGCTGTGCTGATGGTGAAGTATGCCCAGGGCCAGGGGGTAAGACAGACCAACAGCTATGTATTAGATGTCTCTTACTTTTTATAACCGAGATATAACTTTATTAAGGTGTCTGGCTTCAATTCCACCTCATCCACATTTGCATTTTCATCTTCCAAGACCTAGAAGAAAATAACTGTTAGTAGGCATGTCCCAAGAAAAGGCTCTCTTTTAGCTTAACACAAAGTACACAAACATACCAGCAACTTTGATTTCAGTAAAATCTGTAGGACTTGTGCCAAAATGTCCTGCAATTAGAGAAAAAGATGGTGAACAAGAAGGAAGAACACTTCTTTTCAGCAGTTGTTCCAGGAATTCAGCTCACTGTCCCACAGGAACAGACAGAAGCCACCCAGAGAAAGTGACATGGCTTGTTCTCAGAGTTTCTTTATGGCTGAGAGCACCCAATAACCAGAGGCAATAATACAGTTTCCTGTAAACACTGAATACAATGTGTGCCTGCTTCTTCAATTAAACCTATAGGAAACTATTCACTTTGTTGTTTGTTTACAAGAAATGTCTATGGTGCTGGAGATCAAACCCAAGGCTTTGTGTATGCCAGGCGAGCGTTCTACTACTGACCTACACTCCGAACATGCACATGAAGAACTTAGGGCCCCAACAGAACTGAGCTATACTGTACTCAAGAGTATGCTGGGGTCTGGAGCCTTTAGTGAGCCCAGCACATCACGCAACCTCTCATCTGAAGGCAGTCTGGTGATTTCTGGCACCACCAGCCTCATGGGATCTAATTATCTCAGTTGGATTCTTAACCAACACTAGACAGAAATTCTGCCCTCTTCATAATGGCACCCATGCTGGTCTGAGGCTATGCAGGTAGCTTTGTCAGAGAAGTGGCAGCTATGAGCTGGGGCCTGAAGGAGGACAGTTCAAGTCCCATAAGAGAATTATAACACTAGAAAAGAGTAGAAAACTGGTGTCTTAAGAAGGCCATGTAGAGACCAGAGAGCCAGACAACAAAAAGTAAAAGTAGGCTTCATCAAAATAAAAAATGTGAGCACAATGGTCTTGATACTGTAGCCATCGATAAGTACATTATCAATTAAAAATAAAATGAGGGCTGGGACAATAGCTTTGTTGAGTGCTTGCCTAGAATAAACAAGGCTCCAGGTTCAATCCCCAACACTGCATAAAAAACAGCTGTGGTGGAGCATGCCAGTAATCTGGTACTCAAGGATGTATGTGCACAGGCAAAAGGACACTAAGTTCAAGGCCATTCTCTACCTAGTGAGTTTGAGGTCATACTGGACTACAGGAGAATCTGTCTCAAAAATCAAACCAAACCAAACCAAACCCTTGACTAATATTAAGTGAATGGGAGAAAATTTAAATCATGTATCTGATCCCCAGCACCCATGTGGAAGCTTCTTTTCTGTAGTGCTGTGGGGCAATGGTGCATCCCTGACATTTACTGGCTGTGAAGCCTAAGCAAATGAATAATGTGCACATTATGTAAAGATTCTTACAATTTGACAACGAAGACAACCAGATTACAACACTGAACAGATATTTCTCCCAAGAAACACAAACAGTATAACCACCTGAAACATTCTCAATTCTGGTTAGGAAAATGCAAAACCATACTGATACTGCATGCTCATCAGGATAAATATACAGAAAAAAGGAAAGCTAACTTTGGCATAAGGATGACGAGCGACTAGAAGAAGCTCCATTGTACAGGAAGAACAATGTGAAAAGCTGCAAAACAAAAACCATGGAATAGTGTGCCTACGTTCCAAAGCTAGTGCAAAGTGAGCATGGGACTGAGCAATTTCACACCTGTGCACAGGCATTAAGAGAATAGAAAGCATACACTAATAGCACGAGTATTTACAACAACTAAAAAATCCATCAATGGATAAAAGGGCAAGGCAAAAATGGTCCCATCCATACACTGGAATTTTATTAAACTAAAAAAGGAAAAGTATTAGCAGGCAAGATGGCTCGAGGTGTAAAAGTACTTAAGCAAACCTGACCACCTGGATGTGATCCCTAGATTCCATGGTAGAAGGAGAGAACCAACTCCTAAGAACGTATTCCTTTGATCTTCATAGGCAAACAATAGCATGCATGTATGTTCCCTCCCAAACAATAAAAACAATTAAAACAAAAATGAAAAAGGTGGAACTGAATAGATGATTCAGCGCCACACAGGCATGAGGACTCATGTTTGGCTCCCCAGCACCCATGTAAAAAACTTAGTGGACATAAGTGCATCCCTAAAGCTTACTGGCCTTGACGCCTAGCTGAACGAGTGAGCTCCATATTCAATGAGAGCTGCTGCCTCAAAAGATAGGATGGAAAGTACGCAACAGCAACACCTGACTCCAATGCATACAAGTGCACATATACACACAAATGTGCACACACGCAAATGAAGTACTGACACCCGCAAAACCTTGCAGACAGAATATATTAAGTGAAATAAGACACATACAATCCCGCTTCCACTTCTATGCTGTGGCCATTGAAGAAGAGTGAGTCCACAGAGGTTGATGGGTGTCAGGGACACAGGGCAAAGTGTGTCCTGTGTAGTGCTGTTACTGCTAACAGTTATGGGTCTACTCAAGGGATGGAAATGTTCTGAAGTGGATATCAGCAGTGGCTATGTAAAATCTTTTCCCGACTAAACAAACACTTTAAATGGTCAATTTTATATTATATGAAACTTTGTGCTATTTGAAAGATACTGCAGGAGGATACAACTAATGGAAATAATAGCA
Organism: Cricetiscus sungorus; assembly: GCA_030556225.1. NCBI lineage: Eukaryota > Metazoa > Chordata > Mammalia > Rodentia > Cricetidae > Cricetiscus > Cricetiscus sungorus. Next base: position 26,879,468 of record JANBXA010000031.1, read on the forward strand.
GAAAAAAAAAACTCAAAATTTAATCAGAAAATTCTAGCTGGAAAAGAGAGGAACAGCTGTACTTAGCACCTGAGATGGGGGCAGGGGGAGATAAAGAGTTTCAGGTTACCCTTGGCTATTGTCTTAAAGCAGAATAGGTTAAATGAATGAAAGAATACATACAGGCAGACAGACAGACTCACAGACAGACAGACACACACATACACATACACAGATGACTGCCTGGGTTTAAAAATAGAGAAAATTGTAATGTTCTTACAATGCTGGCATAAAAGCTTGTAGGGATTAGGGATTCAGCTGGAATTGTCCACAACCATCATAAGTGCTAGCCACCATGTCTGCCTGAGTACCCACCTTTTTGCTCCAAAAAAAAAAAAAAAAATTCCCTTACAAACTACAGTCAAAAAATCATTACAATGGCACATGGAGCTTTACAACCTGATCTTAGTGCCACCAGCACCAGGAATATGCTGGATGTCCCTCAAACTATTTTGAGATAAGTCAGGTTAACTTTTGGCCAAATGAACTCTGCCTATTGTACACCCCCACCCTTCCCCCCACCCCCGAAGTAAACTATAAGTATTCACTGGTTTTGCTGCCACCAAAGGTCTGTCCAGAGGTCCCAGTGAAGAGCCCTCTGTGGATCTGGCTTGATATCTGCTGCCTGTGGTCAGACAAAGTTTACTGTTTGTGGGGAGGGTCCTTTTGTTTGTTTTTGTTTCATGCTGCAAACATCTATTAAGTCAAAGACACCCATGTCCTTTCCTCTCCTCCCAACATCCTGACAAAGTACAAAGCGAGTGTGAAACAGTAGGGGTACCATTTTAATTTGAGTGCTGTCGGTCAGCTGCTGCACAGTGTAGGCATCTTCTGTGTTGTACTGAAGCAGGATTGCCATCTGGAATGTGGAAGCCTTCAAGGCCCCAGAGAAAAAAGAGAAATGTGAAAACGGGAAATGGTCTTACAAGTACAACCTATTTTCACAAAATAGTCTTCAAACAGATGCAAAAAAGAGAATACAAAAATGTCACAAGGCCAGGGTAATGCACATTTCCCTAAAGTCACCTTTCAAACACCGAAAAGACTGTTTTCTCCTGAAACGTGTCCTCTATACAAACATAACTATATAAGCATCACCAATCTTGTATAAGCACACCACGTCAAAGACATTAGTTGTGAATTATATTTTTATACATAGTAGAGCAAAAATAACTTTTTGGTACATAACCATGTATATATCATGCATGTGTGTTCAAGTTGGCAGAGACCTCCAGACCAGTTACAATGGTTACCTGGTCTATGTAGGGGTTAAAAGGTTAAACTAGTGAGTAGTTTGAGTCACCCATTCTAATGTTTAACACTAAAAGGTATTTGTAATTATTGTTACCAGCTCACAACTGAGACCATCTTATGATATGAAATAAGCACACCAAGTACAGAAGTTAAAATAGAAAGAACCTGGGCTGAAAGAAAATGTCTTAACAGAAAATTTGGCTCTGCAACATGTAAGTCACAGAACAGTGTCAGGTAAATGACCCCAGCTTTCTCATTTGCAAGTGCAGTCAGTGCCACAGCTGTCGGCATTCAGCACTCCACACTAAGGAGTCTCGGCTGTGACTAGAATAGACATATGAGTTGTCAGCTCTTAAATTTGTCAACTGAGTGTATCAGGCAAGGGGCATGGCAGACACCAACCAAAGAGTACTTCTGTGGCATAAGCACCAACACTCTTAACTCAAAATGGAGGAGAAAGCCGAGGCTCAAAGTAAGGAAGTGACTTGGTCCCAGGCAAAAGAACATGAGTTCTATTCACCCTACTGCATGACTTACCTAGCAGGGTTTCAATACTTTGTCTTATCAGCATTCAGTACTAAAATACCCTCCCCCCAATTAAAAAGATGGCTTTACCTGCAGAGTGTATCTGTTTTTGAAGCAATTGGTGACTAGTTCCCCTTTGGACAGCTGATACAACCACGTCAGTTTTCTGCCGCTGTGGCGGCTGGCGTAGAAGGCTGTAAACCGCTGATAACTGCGCTCCAGCTGGATGGGAGAACAGCGCTCTGTGGCATCGATGGCTCTACATTCTACAGTCAGCATTTCTAAATAAAACTCCCTGCCCCAAGTTCTGAGAACAAAAGCAGTGCTTACAGAGACGTGAGCCACAGCTGTTAGGCACGAGTGTCTTGTGAGCACTATAAGGCACTGCAGAGCAGAACCGAAGTCTACTTCAGGCCAAGCAGGCCCAGAGTTCACCGTGCAGCCAATCAGACTCCACTTCACAGGAGTAAATCAACACTGCTGCAAAGAGGGACCGGCCTTTTGCTACCCAACCCAGGTCCACTTCCTGCTCTCCATGAACACAGACACCCTGACTGCCTAGCACGACACTGCTCAGCCCACCAATGGCCCTCTCCACACAGCTCAAAGAGACCATGCAACAACCCTTACCTCTGATGGCAAGGCAAACGTGCAAGACTGCTGGAAGGGCCACGATCCAGAACTGAGGACCTGGATACTGAAGTCCACTGGAGGGGGGTGGGGACACACGCATTTAATTACTCTTACAAATTTAAAAATTCTATTGTTTCACATACACAGAAAAGATCAAAATTAAAGAAAATACATTAAGTCTTGCTTAAATATAAAATTAAGATTTCAACACAAAGAGTTATCTAATTACAATTAGTAAAAATGGAAGCCTAACATCGTGGTGATCCCAACATCAGTCCCAGAGGACCATGAGTCCCAGCCTAGCAGGCTACACAGCCGGATGCCCCATGTAGAAACTCAGACTAAAGGTTGCAGAACAGGAAACGGCTTTCCTCTGGGACAACAGCTCTCCACTTTACTGTCAATGGAGAGTTCCAAGCTGGTCTGCCTTGTTCAATTTTTTTTTTTTTCATATGAAGTTCCGCCTACTCAAGCAGTATGTGGTAACCAGGAATAGTTTAACAGATACAACTACAAGGACATGGAAAGCTCAACAGCAAACAACTACCTCCATTACAGCTCGTGCACCATTTACTACCGTGAAGACAGATAGTAGAGACGGATAACCTACGAATTAGGATAATTTCATATTCAGACAACTTAGCTTCTACTAGCAAAACCATTAAGCTTAATGATGACAGAAGTTCTGGTTTGGGAAGGATAAAATTGTCCAACTTTCATCAAAAACACGAGAAAAGGAAAATAATCAGAAATGTATCCAAACTAAGGTTCAAAAGAAGACAAGCAAACCCACACATCAGAAAGGCACAAGCTGGAACATGTGGTGACTGGTATCTTGCTTGTACAAATAAGCTTGTCTGAGGGTCAGGGAATGGAGGTTGCCCCTAGCTAAGCACAGAGGTCTGGAGGTCTGTACAGACAGGCAGGAAGTGAGATGGCTGGGCAGAAACAGGAAACGCTCTCATTTGCTAAGACGGTAAGGACTCAGGTGTGCCGTGGCTTGCCCCTTCTCTCTGATCTCTCAGCATTTCCCTCTGTATCTGACTCCAGCTTTTTATTATCTAGACCAATTGAGAACTCCATTTACAGAGACACATGACTTGGCATCATCTGGTCCTGACAAAGCTACCATCATACCATGCTGGGCGTTAGGAGGAGAAGCCAGTTGGGAGAAGTCTCCTGTCTTAGTCTTTGGAACTCTGTCACCATCTACCACCCTTACTCCATACTGTGTCACTTCTCTTCTCCGCAATGGTTATGGGCATCATACTCACAGTCCAGGGGTTCTGAATTTGTTAGGTGCTTTTTGAACTGTTCATTCAGATCTTTGCTTACACCAATGTCTTGAAACATTCGCTGAAGTTTGGAGGTGTACTCAAAACCGCAAGCTTGCTGAAATGAACCAAGGCAATTGTCTCATTAATTCGTATAGAAACACGAAATGTATACAACGTATAAGGGAATTTTAGAGAAAACACAGTACAACATAGCTTTGTTGTATGAGCCAACGACTAGTAACACTTAGTCATATCTTATGGTATAAATATGTACTGATTAAAATTTGTATGTGATAAAATGATCATTAAAAATTGAACAATTAAGTTTTTAATATACAATAAGTATATCATAGCATTTAAAACAAGGTGTCTACCACTTTGGTAGATTACATTTGGGAAATGGTTACAACCAGGTGTAGTGATGCACGTCTATCTGAAAGCCCAGTACTCAGGAAGCAGAGGCAATAGGATCACAATGAGGCTACCCTAGGCTGTCACAAATACCCCTCAAACCACCTCCCCTCCATACCCCAAATAATCTGTTTATCCCTTAACCTACTACCAAAATGTCTCCTCCAGAATGTGCCTGAAGCTTAACCCTCTAAGCTGGAGGTGTTAGGAGAGTGTAGGGCTCTTATCATGGGGTTGGTGCCTCTGTAAGAGGATGCTCTCCATAAGTACTCTGCCAAGTGAGCAGTCCACTTCGAGGAGGAGGAGGAATGGAGACTTAATGTCTGCACCTAAGTCATATGGTCCATGGTATTTTGGCTGCTTGAGCTAAGAAGCTGCTAAGAGTCCACCCAAAATCAACGAGGCTGAGTGTGTGGGAGAGGAGCGAGGATGAGGACATGACAGGCAGAGCTAGCCCAAGCAGGGCTACACAGAACAGAAGGGCCCCAAAATAAGGTGGCAAAGGAGGGAAAGCGCTACACGTGTGGCTGGGAAGCAGGGGACAGGGGACAGTAAGGGCCAAGGAAGAGTTGCACTTCTCCAGGAAAAGAACAGCACCTTTAACTTGGAGATCATGCTTGCTTCAGCATCATCGCTCGCACTATTCTGGTGCACCAGTCTCTTAGCAAGCATCTTTGCATAGAACTTCTGAAACACATCTTTGTCCTCGATGTACTTGAAGACCACCATCTGGCAAAGCCAGGAGAAGCACACATTGGTGAAGTAAACTCACAAGCTATCTCTGGCTCCACCAGGAGCCAAGGACTCACCTGAACAGACAGCATAAATTAATCCCGGAATGCTTATGATAAGTACTGCCATCCATTCCTTAAATCCCATTTAATTAAACTACACTTAGTAGCAAAAAGCAAAGTACTAGGGCTGCAGAGAAGGCTCACTGGATTAGAATACTTGCTGTTATTACAGAGGACCTGAATTCTATTCGTAGCACATGGTAGCTCACAACCATCTGTAACTCCACTTTCAAAGGAACTGCCTTGACAACAGGCACGCATGCGATACATATACACACACATACAGGCAAAACACTCACACACATATAGAAAATAAATTAATCTTTGAAAAAATTAGATGAAATAAAAAGTGAGCAAAGTTTCAACACTAAACTAGTAACTCAATTTTAGGGGTAAAACCATAAATTCAAAATCAAATGCCCACGGCTTTGCACATTTCAGACCCTATGTAAACAGCCTTACAAGTGGGCAATGGGTGTGGCCAGGGAGCAGCTTACCACTTGATTGAGGGTATCCTCCAGCTCTGCCTCTTCTGGGTTCTTGGAACTGAAATGGAAAAGGGCAGTGTGTTTACAAACAAGCCAGCAGATGTGCACACAACCCAGTCTGCCAAACTGGCTGGGCTACATGTGGTTTCAAGTATTAAATGTGGAGCTGTCAGGTCAGCTGGTGTGCAAGGGGAGGTCACTTTCCTTTCCTACGACAATGTGGCAGTCTTACACTGTACCTGATCAAGGAAGAGATTATAAAATAATCACAATATCTAAGATGAATATCAACAGAAGCTAATTACAATAATATAAAGTCCTCTTTTACGATACCCATTTAAATATCAGTATATTAATTTCATTCTTACAATTGCTTCCTACAATCTGTATTACTTTTTAAAAATAGATAAGCACATAGTTTGTTTAATGGCCTAATAATTAAAGGTAATGAAAAGGTTTGAGTCATGGGTGAGGTGTGCTTTCATCTGTGCTCATATCTTTAAAACAATTGATTAATTTAGTCTATGGATATAATTAAGCAAAGGCGAACTAAGGGTAAATTGGCTTTTAAAAAAAATTGAAGGATCCTGTGTAAAATGTACTAGTTTACCTCAACCCAGACAAAGAATTCCAGGCAACTAAGGAATGCACAGAGCAGGAGAAAATAGTCTTGCCCAAGAACAGAACACCAGTTGGTTATCTAATACCAAACGTTCAGCCCTGAAATCATATACACACTCCTAACATTATACAGACTGAGCAGGTTGTATCTATGTACTTAGGGACACACATACACATCACCACCATCGCCAAACAACAACAATTAAAGAAAAAGAAGCCATGATTTGAAAATGGGTGGATAGGGGGTGTAATGTGGGAGGGAGCTGAGAAGGAGGAAAGGTTGTATTATAACCTCAAAAAAACAAAACAACAAAAACCCTAACTCAAACAAAAAAAGAGCTGGTCAAACTGCCATACCAGCCTCAGTGGAGACAGTGTAGCAATGGCTGAGAGAAATCTCAATGGCTAGCTGTCCAGAGGTTCGCCCCACACGTGGTTACACCTCTGGGGGGAGGGGGGGTGGTCCAGGTCCCTGCAGGTGCTTGCTTGGCTGGCTGTTTGGAATGGGTGCTAGATGTGTTTTGTGCTATGATAACAATAATGCTTTTTATTCATGGATATTTAACCTGTAGCTCCACTGTTAATTCAGAGAAACCTAGAGAACACTTAGATATATTTTCAGGAACTGAAAGAGATATAGATCAGCAGTCAATAGATGGATATTGCCCTCTGTGCTCTCCGATACAGATCCTAAGGTGCCAGTTGTGACTTCAGATGTCAGCCCAAGGCCTGATAAATCAATTAGGGCTAAAGCTGTAAGAAGCAGCCCACAATGTGACCCTGCCTGTAATCAGCCTGCCCACAACAAAGCTGCTGTGGGATTCACAATAATACTCTAGTTTGGGATCTTAGGGCCCTTAAATCCATACTATTAAAAGTTTACTATCCAGAGACAAAGATTATTCTCTAAACTCAACAAATCAAATCTCTGATACGCTGACCACAAGCAGGCCAAAATAAACAGAGGCTCCCAATTATGCACTTGCTTAAAAGTATTTATGATCTCATACTTCAAAGGGAATTGCTGAAATCTATAGAATGCCTGTTTATCTTTAAACTGTGACCAAAGATCTGTTCTTTGAACTTTCTGTATAAAAACCTGATATTTTGAAGTAAACTTTGCAGCAGTTCGCAAACCTTCTTAAGTGTGTTTATGCCTGTCTGTCAAGTCGAAGCCACTCCTGACCTAGTCATCCGAGTCTTGGTCTCCACGCAGACTTGTTACCCACTAAGCAGTCTGCGGCATCAAACAATCTCTAACTATTGTGATCTGTTGCTGTTCTGAGACACCCCATGCTACCATCGCCCAACTCCTGGAAATCTTCCTGCCTCAGGCTGAATGCTGGGATTACAGGTATGCACCATCATACCCATTATGAAAAAATGTTTCGTAAGAGACTGGCTCAGAAGATCTGGCCCTATCCTGCCAAGGCCAGGTAGCGTATCTCTCCTCATTGCTCAATGCCAACTAGCTCTGCTCACCAATACACGCTTGCTAAAGTAGCACTCTGGAATGTCTCCACCATTCAGTTTTAATAGCAGTAACTAAAAAAATTGTAGACAATTATGGGCACACAATTGTTTGTTCTGTCACACAAACTGAAGGCCTCATGGAGTAACTCTGAATTTAAGTCACTTAATCATTGGCAATGGCCTGAGAAGCAGCACCAAATCCTAAGAGGTATCAAGTGTAAAGTCCTTTTTCCAAACCAGCAAGATAGCACAGTGAAAGGCACCTGTCGCCAAGCCTCATGATCAGAGTTTAATGCCAGTATTTCAAATGTTAGAAGGAGGGAACTGATTCCTGCAAGTTGTCCTCTGACTCCACAAATGTATGACACATAGCCCACAAAATAAATAAAACACAATACAAAATTTAAAGTCCTTTTTTCCTTCTCGGAAAGAATATGTTAAATGCATCTGATTAGAATATATAACTGACTAGAATAAACAATGTATCCGGCCAGCATGACAATACACAGAAAACTAATAAAATAGTCAAGTTCCCACTGGCTCTGAGAGGATGGCTTTCAGGCAAAGCTAAAAGAAACAGCTATTTAAAAAGTAATCCGTTTTTTAAAAAGAGAGACAGCAAGTGACCTTTACTCAATGTCTGCCCCCCATGCACCAAGCAGAGCACCATTCTGTGAGCAGTGAGCTGTGCCAACTGTGCTACTGCAGAGCCACCTCAGGCTGAGGAGGCTGCACGGCCGACTGCAGTTATTCTCCAGTTCACTGACGACATTCATTTGTTAACTTAAATTTGTGTGTGTCTGTGTGCACGCGCACATCTGCACGCGCCTGGTTGTCGGTAATGAGCATCATATGCACACGGGAGCCTATGGAGGCCAAAAAGGGCATCACATTCACTGGACTAGAGGCATCTGTGCTTGTGAGCTGCGCAGTGTAGATACTAACAACTTAATCCATCTCTCTGGCCCTGATAGTGCAAGACTGTCACATTCACACTGGCATATGTGGGTGTTCTCTTAGCCTTAGAGAGCTTTTAAAAATACAATATATCGGCACTTAGGACCAGTACATTTTAGGGGTCTGTACCCCCTGCATAGCGTTTGATGATGTGGCATGTGAGACACCAAGGCAAACCTTGAACATTTTTGGACAAAAGAAACTGTGATAGGGAGAGATGCCGAGAGAACTAGGACATTCACAAGCAGTGGGAACATACCACAGGTGGAAGCCATGCCTAACCACCCCTCTCCATCTCTGAACAGGTAAGAGTCAGAAAAAGTGTCAGGAAGATATAAGGTGACTAAAAAATGAATACATAGCACCAACAAATGACCAGATGAAAACAAAATTTAAAGTATGCAGATTACTGGACATGTGGTATACTCTGTAAACCCAGTATGTGGAGAGCTATGCATAGGAGGGCTGGGGGCAGTTCTGAGGCTAGCCTGTGCTACACAGCAGCTCTGTCAAAAGCAAAGTTTATAAACGGGCACGTAAGCCATATCATAGTATTCAGTCTTCTGAGAGTTGTCTGACAGCCAGTGGGAGCTGATGCAGGTATGAGCAAACGTGATGAGACAAGAGTAAATGTAACGCAAATACCGATCCCTCGTATAAAAACTGAGGGTTAAATAGGGTACTAGGAAAACCACAAAACAAAGCTGGTACCTTTTCTTCAACAAGGAGTCACAGTACCGAGCAAGCAGCTCAGGGGATTTACTGGACGACTGGGCCATTTTGGTAACTGCATTGTTGTTGATGAAGCGACCACAAGCCTGTTATACAAAAGACAGTTAGAGGAAAGGTGTCCTGTTCATACATACTGAACAGACAACACAGTGACATGTTTACCTTATCAAGTGCAGCCACGAAGCCGGCGTCATTGTTGAAGGCTGACATCACCAGGGCATTGTATTTTTTATGAACATCCAGAACCGTCTGCACATACATTTTTGGGTCCTTATGTGGAGGAAAACCCAGAAACAAACAGGAATAAAAGAGTATATTCTTCTGCTGCTGTAAAACATTCTACAAGTTTTACCTATATCTTCAAAGAAGTTAATATGATCAGAAATACTTTTGGTTCCACCACTGAAACACACAGGACACTGTGTTCACGTGTAAAACAAAGTAGTTCTCCAGATTAAAAGTTAAGTACCTTGCCAGGTATTGGTGGCGTACGCCTTTATCCCAGCACTCAGGAGGCAGAGGCAAATGGATCTCTGTGAGTTCAAGGCCAGCTTGGTCTAAAGAGCAAGTTCCAGGACAGACTCCAAAGCAATACAGAAAAACCAAATAAATAAATAAATAAAATTAAAGTACCTTAAAAAAACCTGGAAGGTATCATGAAAGTATTTTCATTTTTCAAAATGACAGCAGGTCTAAACATAATTAGGGGGATGCACAATGGCAACCATGTGGCCAAGGCCAGCTTCAAGCACTGGGAACTTGGGGGTGGGCAACAGGAACTCTTCCTACGAAAGAACATGTCCCATGCTAAAGAGACAGACCATGGTGGAAGGTAAGGGAAATGGACAGATGGGGGAATCACGCAATACCAAGTGGCTGGCTGAACAGCAGTCACTTTTTGCCTTCCAAGGACCCACGACGTGAGGTAGGTACCATTTTTAAATGTCCATTTTAGATGATTGAGCTAAGTTACACTTCTTACTAAAGTAAGTGGCAGCAGAGCCAGGCAAGAACTCAGGTAGATGACTCCTGAGAGCTGGACATGTTCTCCTCTCTTCAGCTTTCAGACTGGAAAAGGCCCAGCTGATAAATGCACAGCAGAAAGGCTCTTGACCAGCCCTTCATAACCCAGGAGAGACAGGTGCACAGAAGTGAGGTATTCTGGCAGTGACTCCAAAGTCCTGATGTGCCATTTCACTGTTGATAGCTTTGAGACAGTATTTCTCTTACGTAGCCCATGCTGATCATAAACTTGTGATCTTGTTGCTTTCCCCTGCAGAAATTACAGGTGTACCACTCTGTGTCCAGACCTCAGTTCCTGACACACTATTTTGCATGATTCAGGAATGAGAAAACAGAATCCCTTGAATACTAATTACTTTGTATTCTGGGTAATATTTGTTTTAAATAATAGGTAAAAACAGAATCCTATCATGCAATTATTCTCTATAAGTTGCCCGTGTGTATTGTTTAAAAATACAGTAAATGCAAAATTATCATGAAAAAATATATGGTGATGATATAATTTTGTCATTAAAGCCCATATTACTTTGATGGATTCACATTTTACAATGCTTTCTGATCTCACATTAAATTACTACACAATGTTCATATACTCTTCTTTTAGTTTCCATGGCCACTGGCTTTTATAAAGAACTCTAAACTACAGTGAGCATCCAACCACAGGAAAATTAAGTAGCCACTGCTAGACCACTCAGAGCCCACACAGAGGATAACATCCTTTCAAAGAACAAATTGAACATCAAAACTGCCAATTTAAAGACTCAAGATTGCTTATAAAACCTGCTATTTTGGGGACTACCACTCACAGGAGTCATGCAAGGTACATTATATATAAAAACATTCTAGAACTTAGAAGAATGGCTCAAGCTTAGCAGTAGAGAGGTAATAAACTCATTTATTGAGAAGGTAGGTGGTGAGCCTGCGAAGTCCCTTCCCATATGCTCTCACCTCTGATGTGACTCCTATGTGCTGATGTTAGCCTTCCCCTGCAGGCTCCAGCCCCCCTGCTGCGTCTTGATTTACAGACTGATTCTAGGACATCAGTAATGACTCCATGTTTACTGTTATGTGTGCTAGGAGAATGGTACCCTCTTTGGCTTTTTCATTTTTTTAATTTTTCCCTCGGACTCAGGATTAGTAAATGCTCAGAAGAAATTCCCATATGGAGATGCAAAGCTTTGCAAAGAATAAAGCAGCCTGCAGATTGATTCTAGATTCTTCTCTTCATATGTGAGAAGACCCAGCAGAGTTTGGCTGAGGTAGTAGAATTGATAGCAGCCCACAGAATAATGTGTCAAGACAACAAGCCCTGGAAAGTAATTTTAAAAATGTCATTATTACCGTGAGTACGCATGACATGCTTGAGGATGGGGGAGGGGAGCTACCACAGCACTAGTGAGCTCAGGTGACAACTTTCTGGCGACAGTGTTTTCCTTCTGTGAGTGAGCCCTAGATCAAGCTCAGGTTATCAGGCCTGGCCTCCTCCTCCTCCTCCTCCTCCTCCTCCTCCTTCTCCTCCTCCTCCTCCTCCTCCTCAAGCCACTGTGTAGTGAGATAGCCACCTGCCCGCACCTGATGCAGTGACCATGCCCACTGGGGAATGGGGACAAGTGCGGATGTGACCTGTGGGGTCTAGGCCTGGAGTCCCGGACCCCAGCTTACTCTCTTACTTTCTGGTTGGAGAGAAAGCATCCAGGGTCATCCTTGGGGCGGGAACTCACGGTGGTCATCTGTTTCTGCTGTAAGTGATTTGTCCCCGAAAAAACATCAATCAGCCTATATTGTGTCCCAGAATCTTATTTCCCACACAATACCATTGCACCATTGGTTTTGCTTTTTGAGGCAGGGTCCTACAATCCAGGCTAATCTCCTACATACCATAAAACCAAGGATGGCCTTGGGTCTGCTCTTCCTACCTCTGCCTCCTGAGTGGTTGAGTTACAGGTATGTGCCACCATGCCTGGTTTTGAGGAAACATGTTAGGTTTAAAACAAAATGAACATAATAGTGGTAAGTCTGGTTCACAGACATAACAGCACATGAGGTTTCTTTTTCATGTAAGAAACACAACCCTTCTCAGTTCCCAAGGGATTGTATTCAATGCCATGATTCTAAAAGCTGTTACATCCATGACTGACACATCTAATATCTAGACCAAAGTCCTCACCAACCCTGCACAATCTGTCCTTCAGAGGCCAAGTGATTCTACATTTCCTAAGCTACAATGATTGACTGCCCTCCCCAGTTGTTATCCCATCTTAGTTGTTTCAACAAAGTCCATTGCTATTCCTACAGTTACTCATCGGTTTCAACCACTTTCTACATGGAGCAATGCTCTGAATAAAAATTAGTCTTGTCAAGTATTAATGCTCTGAGGAGCTTTCCTTGTGCCCTTAGGGTGGGGTTGACATAATTTACATGCTTCCAAGTTCTCCCAACATCTGCTCAGCCACCTCTGCCTTTCCAGTCTCTCCTTTAGTCCTCTCTGTCTTACTTCTTAGGCTGTGGTTGTTTATAGTCACAAAGCGTTTCCAGGGATCTCTGTTTGCCTAGGTGAAAAGTGACTGAAGAAGACAGTCAACAATGACCTCTGGCCTCTACATGCACCTGTACACACATGTGTAAGGACCCAAGTTTGAATGCACACACAAGGTGTACTAACACTGGTCTTCAAAAAGACCGGAGTCAGACACTGGGCCACATACCATGGTAGGGTAATTCTGGAGGCTGAGACAAGACGAAGTCACCTGACCTGTATAGTAAGACTCAAGACATCATATCTGAGGATCAGCCATGATACTAAATACTCTAAGAAACAATTCATAGTGACCCAAGAATACTGTCAGAAAAGGTAAACTGAGATTCTACATAATTTTTAAAGAAACATCTCCCACTCTTCCTATGTATAAATTTGTGTTCCCTCTAAACAATCCTTTCAATCTAAGCCTACATACAGCCACCTGGAAGTGCCAAGTTTGCACCTGCATTTTCACAGGGCCAGAGGCTAATGAGAGCCAACTGTTATACAAGCTTCTGCGTCACAAAGCAGTGAACCATACACTACAGGACACAGGATCCCTCCTCAGCACTGACCTGACCTCTGCATAATTTGGCTTTGGGAAGTTAGGGGAAAGAAATTAACGTTTGTCCCCAGGAAGAAACAAACATATCACACAAGCATCTGGGGACAAATGTGTGACCCTTCTCCATAAGCACCTGGCCTTTTGAGTAACTGTATGTTGAGATAGATGATTTTTATGAAAATAAAGCCAAAGTTTCAGAAACATCCACCCTGACCACAAACCATCAACTTCAGAGAAAGGGGCAACACACAGGCCGTTTGCAGCACAACCACTAAATGTTTAACCACAAATTTCCTTTCCCTATGAGCCACTAAACCACCCCATGTGTGTTCGGTAATATAATTTTTTTCTTTTCTTGTTTTGTTTTTTTAAGACGGGATCTTCACAGCCCTGGCTGGCCTGAAACTCACTATGTGGACCAGGCTGACCTTGAATTCACAGAGATTCACCTACCTCTACCCCTTAGGTACTGGGATTAAAGAAAGCTGTTTGCTATGATGCCGAGATATAAAATTAACTTTGATATTACCTAACTGGGGAAGAAAAAGGAAATAAACATGAGGACTCACACATTCTTAGCAGAAACTTACATTTTCTTAACAGACTTTTTTTCTCTGACAGTAAGTAGAAACAAGACTGCATGTGGCTTAATTAATGAAAACGAGACAAACACCAGGACCTTAAGATGTGCTACCTATTCTCATTATTGTAACCTCTGTCTTCTCCTAACATTTATGACTGGCCTGTGAAGAGCTAGCTCTAAGTTTCGGACATAATAAACAACTTCTGGGTTTATTCTAGTAAGATAGGGCCTTCTTCTATACCTAGGCTGGTCTAGAATTCACCAGGTAGCCCAGGATTGCTGTGAATTCATGGCCCATCTGACCAAGGAGGGGCAGCAAGAGACAGGTTCAGTGACAGGTTTCTGACTGGGCTTGAACCAATCAGGGCTCACCTTAATACTGTCATTGCACAGCACGGTTCACACTAGAGTTTAATGTGATGTAAAGGCTGATTTGGCAATGAGTTGCTTCTACAATTCATTCTCTTTGTTTGCTAACAGAAGGATTAAAGTCCTGCTTCTGCTGGAAAACAATGAATACCGTAAAAATGACAGCTTGGTCATGCTAGATTTAAAAAATTATTGAATATTTTTCTTTGTTTCATGACAAGAAAAAGTTAAAGCATCCTTGTTCTCCTAAAGTTACAGACCTATCATTCACAAACTTAGGATATGTGATGGCTCAGAAGTTAAAAATGTGTATGTTCTTGCAAAGGACACAGTTTGGTTCCCAGCACCCAAGCTGGGTGGCTCACAATAAAAACACTACCTCTAGGAGTTACAACACCCTCTTCAGGCTGCTATGGGCACTGCACTTGTGAGTACAAGTCCACCTTTTGACACAGTGAAAAAATATAAACAAATGAACAAACAAATAAATAAGCTAGAGAGATCATTCAACAGTTGAAAATCACTGGCTGCCCTTCCAGAGGATCAGGGTTTAATTCCCAGCACCCACATGATGGCTCACACCCATTCACAACTCCAGTTCCAAGGCATCTGAGACCCTCCCTATTCTGACCTCCTCAGGCATACAAACACTCAGACAGAAACACTCATATACACAAAAACAAGAAAAAAGTGAGAAAAGGAGATTATCAATACTTGAAAGGGTCCTGGATAGGGCTGGGTGTGGTTGTGCAAGCCTTTAATCCCAACACTCAGGAGGCGGAAACAAAGAGACAGGTGAATCTCTGTAAATTCAAGGCCATCACAGGCTACATAATGAAATTTTGTCTTAAAAAAAAAAAAAAAAAAAAAAGAAAGAAAAAGCTACTATAATTAAAGGATCTTATGAACTTCCTACTTTCAAAAGCTAACAACAGGTTCTCTGAGAACCTCCCTAGAATTACCAGCAAATATCCACTGCAGTTGACATGTGGAAAAACCAGCTGGGGTGTATTCAGCCAGGCACTACTTACATTTAAAGCAGCTTCCCCACACTTCTCAATTGCCGCAAGACCCTGATTATGAATATGTGTCTCTAGTAGTTTTTTCAATTCTCCTAGGCCATCCTGAATTCTAGATACAAGATTATACATGCGGCCCAAATCTGAAAGAAAAAAAAGGAGCCAATTTTATGCATGGAAACCAACTGTGCATACCTATTCTGCTCATTATATATTATAATAAGTAAAACCAGAAATCATCTAGATCAGTTTTGTTAAAATTAGGCTATTACAAGTTTATTTCTCCTTTACCATAAGCCATTGATGTAACAACAGAGAAAAAGTACTCAATGTCTTCTAAAATCCAGATGAGATACTATTTATGCTCCAGAAGGTACTAAAATGTTTGAAAAATAAACTCAATATAGATACTCATTTAAACTATAAGTCATGGAGGGATCCCCAAATCATTCACTTTGTATATGCGTTCAATCTATGATGGTTAAAGATGGAAAATCCTAAACCCCAACAGCAATGTGACTGAGCCACTAATAGTTCCCACTAGCACAGAGGAGCAATTAAGGGAAGAGAAAACAAAACAAGAACGTCTCAAAAAAAATCTGTCCACCATTGGTAATACCAACAAAGTATATGGTACAAATTATATTCACCTTCATTCTTGTCAGCATCCAACAAATTCTGAAACTCTGTGTGGAAAATTTCCAAGTGTTTTTCGATGAGGACCTGCTCACATTTCCGGGCTAGTTCGTCCTGTGTGCTCTCATGGAGGTAGACCTGCACTCTCCGCTGCTCCTCAAGCAAACGAGCCTCAGCCTGCAGAGAATTCAATCAATCCACGGTTTGATCCACTTCCAAAGAACTATTACATGAACAATGCAAATTAAATACATAAATTTGCTCTAGTAAAGTGTGATTAAGAAATGGGGGAAAGGACTTTAGACTAGAGGGTGGCGACAACCCACCATATTATACAGACTCTGGTATGTTCTACTCTCTGCAACACAGGCTCTAACCCTTTACGTGCCCTAAGAACATTATTATAACCAACATTCAAATGTCATTGTATGGCCATGAAAGAACCCTACAAGTTCTTTCCAACATATGGACTCTGAGTTAAGAAGCACTACTTTGGTTTGAAAGCTGTTTGAACTAAAGGGTCACACCAATATAATCCCAGAAACGACCACTCAGAAATAACCACCAGCAATGAGGGACCGAGGGGGGGTGCTTTTTTTGTTTTGTTTTGTTTTTTTTGTTTTGTTTTGTTTTGTTTGTTTTTCGAGACAGGGTTTCTCTGTATTGCTTTGGAGCCTGTCCTGGAACTTGCTCTTTAGAGCACGCTGGCCTCGAACTCACAGAGATCCACCTGCCTCTGCCTCCTGAATGCTGGGACTAAAGGCGTGCACCATTAATGCCTGGCAAGAGATGGCTTCTTTTGACAATTACTGAACATACACTTAGGAATCTCAACTTTGTGGATTTCTCTCCAAGGAAGAGAGGCTAACAGACAATATAATACAACAAAAAACCCAAATAAAAGACAGTATATTGTAGAATCTGTCACCAGAAACTTGTGGTACAGAGTCACTGAGAAACTGCTACACTATCAGACCAAGCAAGAAATTTCAATGATAGCCTTAAATTTTTCAGGTGATCTGTATAAAAAAAGACAAAAGCTGTATTTTACTTTCCACAGGGACCTCTAAGATTTGGTATAATGGTGGATAAACCTGGAGAATTACCACTGGAATTTAATAAACACTCAATACTAAGAAAACTGACTAGGCAGAACTTGAACCATCAAATGGGTAGTTATTAAACTACAGGAAAAGAGCTAGAGCCTCAGCACATAATCACATACTTTCCAGGAAGCCAAACATACAAAGTAAACTGTATCTGCATCACAAAGCCTTAACACAGAATGACCTCTAACCAACCAGTAAGTACATCCAAAAAAGCTGGAACGAGAGAAAAGATAAGTCACAAAGAAAGTTTGAAGTTAGTAAATTTCTAGTAAGCAAATTAAAATTCAAAATATACTAAAATAACTTGGTAAACTTACAGTAAACTTGGTAAGTGAAATATTGTCCACTAAGATATACTAAATCATTAATGCTTAAGTTCAAACAAAACAAAACCAAAAAAAAGTCCATAACAACTGCTAAGTGTCTCAGGTCTCAGGCTTGTTGAGTCTATCATTGTGTATTTTACAAATCTTTAATTTGTACTTTTGTTTAAGTTCAGGCTCTGCTGTTCCAGGGTTCCAGGGTTTGTTCCACCTGACACTGACAAGCAGAAGCAGACATACTGAAGAATCACTCTTCCTGTTTTAAGTTACACCCATTTCTTGCAAGAACACAGGTCACCCTGGTCAGGAAAGCAAACTTCTACTCGTGTACAGAAGCCTAGGCTTTGATGTCCTTATGTATTCTCGTGTGTTCTCCCGGGGACACCCACTATGTCAGTGTATAAGCGTCTTGCAGGAGCCAAGTGGCATAAATGAGGAAGCAGCCCCTAACTGGGGACCGTTTGGGGGTGGAGACTGCTCACCTTGAGTACTTACTGATCATGGAACACCAACACCATATTCAAATGACTTAAGAACCCTAAAGTTCTTGAAAATGACTGTGATCACCTCCATCAGAAGCAACTCTCAGCAAACACAAGGGGTGGAAAAAACAGAACTGAGAGGTTGTAAGCAAAATAATGAAATGTGAAAGAGTGTTTTGGCTGCATGAATGTGTGTACACCATGTACCCACAAAGGCCTGAAGAGGTTGCTGGATCCCTCAGAAATGTGGTTACAGATGGCCATGAGCTACCATGTGGGTGCTGGAAACCAAACCCAGATCCTCTGCAAGAGCAATATCTACTCTTTTAACTCCTGACCAATCTCTCCAGTTCATTTTTTTTTTTTTAAATAATGAAAATATTAGGAATTTAAAATATTCAGATAAAATTCTTTTCTTTCTTTCTTCTTTTTTTTTAATATGTCAGATTAATCTCAATCATATGAGATAGATTTTAAAGTGTTAATATGGCTTATAGCTGCTTAGCCATCTAAGCCATCCTTGGATGGACCAGGAATTATCAAATGTTTGTACTAAAATACTCCTGACAACAGCAAACTAAACAGATACCTCACCCAGGGACTGTGAACACCTAGCTCAAATAGGCTGTTGAAAGCAGGCAAGATGGAAGGTGTAATTCTGAATGTTTCTCTTATTGGCTGATGGCTGCAGAACCAGGCGGGAAATCTTGTCACAGGGTATTACCTCAGTATCATTCTACTGAGATGTGTCCTACTTGATTCTCAAGGTACTAAAGTTGCTAACTTTTACCTGGTGGTTCCCTTCCTGCCCAGGTACACAATGGAGACTGAGGTATACGTGTGTAAGGCCAGAGCCTTCCATGAGGTTTGCTTTGACTCACTTGTTTATAGATCTTTTCAATGCAGACATCTAGTACATGCATGCTGTTCCAAACCTCCTTACACTATTTAAAACTAAAGCTTACCAAATCCCTGGTATCGCCTACTATTATTATTCCCGTTCACAACTAAGCAAACTGAGAAACATAATGGCCAAGGTCATTCCTTAACCTTTAGAACTAGTGGCCTAGTTCAAGACACAAGGACAGAAGGTTTCTGCTGTATGAGATAAAAGTGTTCATGTGGCTGAATTTATACATTTTTTTAAGAGTCTAAATTATGGCTTTCCAGAACAAGTTGGAAGAATTCATGCTCGGTATGACTTCTACGTGGATCAGGACCAGACCTTTCATGCTTTTATAAAGCTCCCTAGAAGCTGGGCACAGGCTGGATTGCAAACACCTTACACACCAGACATTGTTATTCTTGAAGTTGTCAAAACGTTAAAAAATAGATTTCCTTGTTTAGAATGTGCATGCAGCACTGCCCTGAAACTTGCCTCCCTTGTGCAGCAGACATCACCGCAATCATAAACAAGTCTACAAAGGGTAGGCTGGCACCACAGTGGCATGCAGCATGGAGTTTAAAAAAATCACTACTGGGTTGGCAAGATGGTTATGTGGGAAAAGGGTGCTTGTTGCTAATCTTGATGACTGATACCCATCCAGTAGAAGGAGAGAACCCGTCTACATACATGCAGGTATATAAACAGACGAATATAGACAAAACAAATGCAAAAACTCTTACAGAAACTACACTGCCACATTAAAAAATTAAATAATGAGCAATACCACAATCCCAAACAGGTTATATTTCAAATACTCTTAAGGAGCTGTCCAGGTTTCAGTCATATACAAAATACAAAAAAGTGCTACTATTCCACGTAAACAACAAAATAGTCTACTTTAGTTAGGTTTTGAAATATCAAAGTGTAATTGAGTTTCAATTTCAAAGTCAGAAGGCCCACTTACATCCCCAGTGTAAGTGCACCATATGAAAATGCACTTGGGACACCACAAGCTGGGCATGACTCTTTCTGTAAGTCAGAAGCAGGGTGGTTGGTCTTATATAATCTTTTTTTGAATACGGAAGCAATGACTTTACAGTCCATTTCCTGCCCAAGAGAAGGCAAAGCAGGTATTAGGGTTGGTTTGAAAATTTAGTACATTCAGGAGAGGAGTCGCCAAACTGTACAGTCTGTTAGCAAAATTCTGATGCACATTTTCTGTTTATTTGCACATTGCTATAACTGTTGTGTTGTAACTGCAAAGTTGAACAGTAGTGGAAGAGATCATACATAGCACAGTATACAAAGCCTAAAGATATTTACTGCCTGGCAGTATACAATTCCTGACATAGTCATTCCTCAACCCTACATCCAGAATACCTGAATTTCCAAGAAAAAGTAAAGTAAAATCCTATTAGAAGTTCATGGAAGCTTCATGTAGTAAAATAATGCTTGTAGGATATGATAAATGGCTCTTCTCCAAAGTTGGGATTTAGGTCCTCCTTCCTAAAATAATCGTGAAGACTCTTAGGAAATATTTAAGAGAAAAGTAGCAAAAACAAACAAATAAATAAAAAACTAGCAAATCTCAGAATATCTGCTTAATACTTTCTAATTGACAAATCCTGGAGTCCACTAGTCAGCCGCATTCAAGGGGAAGTGATTCAAACCATGAAGGCACACAGTTATCAGGGCACCTCCTTAGATGTGCACAGGGTACTCATTATCGATTTGTAGCAGTCCCTTGCAGAGTTACAGGAGCCAGACCCACGCAAGACCCACAGGACACAGTGGACGGCAGGGCCAAGCCTGACTTGTGAGGAACTGGAAGCAGCAACACCTTAACTTACATCTACTTTATATACTGTGTATGTTTAAGCTTACCTTTTTCATGTATTCAGTAACTGGATTCTGCTGCAAGAATTCAGTACTTTCTCTGGTATAAAATCTCTCTGTGTCAGCCAAAAATTGAGATTCAAAGGATTCTTTATACACTGTTAACGTGGGGCCCTTTGCAAATGCGTCGTCTTCATTCAGCCCCAATTCCACTAGAAAGAAATATGAGCTCTATTTACCCTACTTTTTGTTATATTTCACAGATAATACTTTACACTTGAAAGATCAATATATAATGGAGGGCTGTAAGGTTAACTGCTTTCACTAGTATTGAAATATTCTTATTTCAATTAGAGAAAAAACAAAACAAAACAATAAACTCCAAGATGCATAGCAGTAAATTTCCTCTACCTGGACCAAGGACACTTCAAAATTATCACAAGTTCAGTTAGAGAAAGTCTACAGTTAATCAGGGTCTCAATCTCAATTTTTTAAGCTGATAGATTTCTGGTTATCATTTAAGTCGAAAACAACCACATCATATATAAGTATTTCCTCATGAAAGCAGCAAAGGAAATAATTTATTCTTTTCAATCAAAATTTTCTTAAAGTACAAAGATTAAATTATTTATGATTTATAAAATTACTACTTAAAAGTACCTTAAAAATGGAGTGATATTCTTGAAAATATTTAATGTTTTTAAATGAATGTTAGAATTATCATAATTGTTATGTGCTCTGAAAACTGAATGAAGACAAATTATTTACCATAAGATTGTACAACTCCACTGATCAGTCTTGTGTTGATGGTTTCCCCATTTCTTTCCTTTTCAATCAGTTTTAAAACAGCATTTGTCACCTTTAAGAATACAGAAAAAACATTGGGCAGACACGCTACAGGTCACAATGTTTTTTACATAGCCTTTAAACATTTAAAGCCATTAAATAATACAAGGAAACAAACTTTTTAGGGGGATGGCTATGTACATGACAGTGAACAATCTCAAGTAGTGCTCGCCAGGAGTCATCACCTTGTTTTTTGAGATAAAGTTTCTCACTGCCATGTATGGAGCGCATTCAGAGGGGGCCCCAGGGATCTGCCTGACCCTACTCTCCAGTGTGAGGGTCACTAGTGGGCATCTCCACACCTTCTGTCTTCATGGGTGCTGGGAATCTACCCCAGACCCTCATGCCTCCAACACAGCCATGTACCCAGACCAACAAATACTCTTGAGATAGTTCAAAGGCTTGGGAAGACAACATAAAAGTGGGAAGTATTTTTAAAAGGAAAAACACATTCCAGAATAGATACCTGTTTATTCAATGGCCTGAACAAACAATCTCTCCATGTCACCAATGCAAGCTGGGTAAAAAGGGGGAAAGATGCATTAAATAACTGTATTTCACTATGGTTCTCCAAAAGCAGTCAGACAATAATATGAATTCTTAGTTTTACCAAAATTCCCAGATTAAAACTCAGTACAAACAAAATAACCTATCACAATAAAATCAGAGCTCCCTCTCAAGTCACTCACTTTGCACAGATGTTAACCAGCTCACATTTTAACAGTGAAGTTCAAAAAGAACATTCTGATTTAAGGTGAACACTTGTATTAGCTTAAAAACTAGCAGTAGATTCAACCTATTAACGTATTCCCTGAATCAAATAACTTTAGACCAGATACACCTGATAAAAGTAATTCCAGTCACTACCAAAGTTTTCTAACATATCAAAATAAATATAAAAATCTTCCAACTTTTATATCTGGATTATGTATTTTAAATGCAGTTTCTTGTACTTACTAAAACCTCCTATTGTACTATGTCTTCATGTTACTACATGTGAGACATGTTTTGGGGTGTACATGTTATAAGCACACATGTGTAACTGAGGATGTACACACATGGATGGAGACTAAAGTGTTCCTGAACCATCTATTTCCACAGCCCCAGTATATGCACTTTAACATGACTATATAAACACCATGGTCCATGTTTCCATTCCTAGTCTTCCCACAAGCATTATACTAAGTTTAATTACTATAAAAATGGTGTCTGAAAGAAGAAAGTTAGAATTCATACATTATTTTTAAACTGTTAGGAGGTATTAGAAAGTTAAAAAAGAACTAAAATTTATAATTCTTTACACATAAAGTATCAAGATATTAATTAAATATAAATGCTATTAATCTCCCCCAAATTAACTAGAGATAAAATTTAAGTTTGTAAAAATGTTTTTGAAAATATGCATATAAATAATTTCTATGAAAAGTATTTTCCAAGTAGTATCTCCAATAAAATAAATGCCACAAAAGTAATATTTAAGTTTTTTGTTTGTCTATTCCCCCTCACCCCCCACGTAGCCCTGGCTATGTCTGTGGACCAGGCTGGCCTCCCAGAGACCCACCTTCCTCTGCATGAGCTGGGATTAAAGCCATATACTACCAGGCTCAGCATTATTAGGAATTCTTGTAGGAGAAGCAACCTAGACAATTATGCTCAACCCCAAACCTTTTCTTCCCAGCCTCTTCAGACAGGAGTATGGCAGCAATGAAAACACAAGACTATGGCTATCAGATTTTAACAGAATCACTACACTTTAAAAATGTTTTATTCCAGCTATTTTCTAAATTACCAACTACATCCTTAGACAGTCCTAATCTAACTCTGGATAATTTATCAATTCAAAGAAATAAAGTTTTTAAAGAGCAAAAGAAGGCAAGGAGGTAAACCAAAGAAATTTCAGAAAAGGTTAGCACAAACAAGTCTTAGTGTCAAAACTTCAACATATTAACAATGAAATTAACATAGATTCTCTAGGTGACTTGGAAGGAAACCAAAAACTACTAATTAAAAGAATGAATAGAAAAAGGATTTAGAAAATAAAAATCTTACATGTAATTAGTCATGAAGTCACTGCATGACAAAGCAGTCACATTTGCTATAAAGACTCTGAGCCTAAGACAAAACCACACCTACAACTGTTCCCCTGAGCTTTGATACAAATGACTGGAGCAGGCTCTCTAAGCAGCACACTCGGACACAGACTGGGACACTGTTTCTACCTGATACAACGTATGGCGTATACTGCACTTCTAAACTACAGCTGCACTTACGACACAGAAAGTGTGGGTTTTAAAGCGGATTTAAAAGTAACAAAGGTGGCTGATTCTTGTCTAACACCATGTCATTATGTAGCGATGGCTGCCTGCAACTAAAGAGACTGCCTTTGCCTCTCTAGTACTGGGATTAAAGGCATATGCCACCATGTCTGGCTGAGTCTTGAGAAACGTTATGTTGGTACTTTATTTAAACTTGTTTTAAATGTTGCACAAAGTACATGGAAAGTGCAAAAGCAGGAATGACCTTCAGTAGTCTGTGATGCTCAAGCAGTTCCATAACTGGTCAATTAAGTGAAGACACTTTAAAAGTAAACACAGAACTGTTTAACTGTTTATTTTACAGCTCCAATTTCCCACAACATATTTAAAAAAATCTTACCGAATAGATTTCATATATTCCTTTTCGGCCTTCATCACATTCTCGGCGAACCCAATGTCTATTGAGGTAGGCACAGATTCCATTCAGCACTTTGCTAGAGAATCGGTAATCTTCCCACTGCTGAGTGTAGAACTTCAGTACACTTTCATCCATTAAATCTTCTCCATCCTAAAAACAAGTACACTAAGGTTTTAATATGACCTGGTTTGTCACATAATCAAGACAAAAGTTATTGAAAAAGCTACTGCATAAAATACATGAATATATATGGTTTATAGATGGGTACTTTTAATTGCTGTGTATGAAATATGCTAATATAAATTCTTGTAAGAACACTAAAAAGTTCTTTCATTATCAAGTTAAGTTGGTTGAATATGCACATGCAGTCCCAGAGTGCACTCTAAGCTTTCAGAATGCAATGGAAGATTTCTTTCATGCTTTTTCTTTAGCACTAGTAAGTGAACCTAGGGTCATTCTAGCTCTAGGCAACTGTTCTACTTTTAATTCAAGACAGGCTCTTTGATAAGCTGCCCAGGTTGCCCCTAAACTCAAGTGTGTAGTCCAAGTACCTAGAACCTGTCATCCTCCTAATTACTGGGATTATGAGTGTTTCTACCACGGCCAATGGCAATTTCTTTACCCTGTCGCCCTTGGGTCTCATGTTTTCTAAGTCTGGCCTTGAACTTACAATCTGGCTGAGGATGACCTTGAACTTCTTTGTGTTCCTCCTTTACCTCCAACCCTATGAAAGCTAGGATTATAGGCAAGTGCTGGAGTTACAGATATGAACCTACATATCCTGCATTGTTTAGTATTTATGCAATTTCTTATTTCAGAATCTACTTCCAAAACATCTGTTTGACATCTTTCCAGTTAAAAACAAAAAAACAAATCAACCTATCCTATTAATAAATACAATGGAAACTATATACTCATTTAAAAAAATATGGACTGTTTCACAAATTTGTAAACTTACAAAAATATTAATTATGGTATTTGTTACATTTTTAATAAAGAACCTAATTATAGCAATACAGTATTTCTTCTCTAACAAAACCTCAGGGAGAAAGTAGGAAGTTATCAAATGAATTTTACTTTAAACTCATCAATTTTTATTTGGACAAAAGTAATTTGAAAAATTAGGTATTAATGATATCTCCAAAGTATGTCCTACCCTTTGAAAACACCGCACTACCATTTACAGGTGCTGTGTCAAAGAGATATAGTAAAGGTCAGCCAATGTGGCCTATTCCAGTCTCAGTGTCTTCACGTGGAAAGCCACAGCCCGGTGGCAACATTCAAGTGACCCAACCATCTATGTAAATACCTGGCCATACCAAAGATACAAACAATGGTTTTGTTTATTTAAATGAAATGAATTTAAAAATGCAAAGCTGGCCTATTCTAGACGTAAGATGCAAATATGTTGATGATGAAATAGCTACTTAGAACATACTTTGCTTACAAGGCTTTATTTGCAAAATGCTGTGACTACAAAGGCCAGGGGCTGTAGCAAGATGCTTCATGTTTAAGAACATCAAAGTGGAACATTAGTTACAACTTGTCAGTTAACTATAGCTGTTAGAATATGTTTTCACACTAGGTGGTAGTGCATGCCAAAAGGCAGAGGCAGGAGTATCTCTGTGAGTTCTAGGCCAGCCTGGTCTACAGGGTGAGTTCCAGGAGAGGCTCCAAAGCTACAGAGAGAAACCCTGTCTGGAAAAGCCAAACCCCAGGGATGGGAGGGGATGTGAGGGGATGGGGGAATGTGAGGGGGTGTTGGGGGGGTGGGTTCCACTTAGCATGTAAAATTAAAAAAAAAAACCTGCAGCATGCAGAATACCCTATATAAATTTAAATGAATTTAAATTTAAAAATGAACTGTACACAGAAGAGATTCAGAAACTTCCAGGTACAGAATAAAAGAGCTTCATTGATTGGCGATATCATGTACAACACTAGATGAAGGTTCTACCTGCCTGCCCAATGGCAAGTGTAAGGCAACCCAGTTTCTTTGCTATAGAACAAACTACTAAACACCAAAGGCAGAAGGCCAAGGGAAAAGATTCATCATTGCCCAAGCAATGGTTTGAGTGAATGAGCTTTAAAAATCACAGATTGGGGTAGTTGTATAGATAGCCAACCCAGTCTAGGCATGGTGCCAATCTAAAGCACTGAACATGACAGGTGGCAGCCATGGTAAAATCACTGCACGTTAAGGAAGAACAAAGCAAAGCATTCTTATACGCTTAGAACAGCAGTGAGACATCTTACCTTGAGAAGATTTGTCAAGTAATTCTTCAAAAACTCCTTCAGACGCTTGTATAACTCTAAGCCGACAAACTGAGCTCCCCCAGGCGTCTGCCCTTTTTTTGACTTGGAAGGAGGGACTCCAGCCCCCCGAGCTTGGTTGGACTGATGCACACTAGTACAGTAGTTATAAACATGACTTGGAGAAAGTTAAGGAGATTAACACATACCATAGATGCTAACAGTGATTGTGAACTTACTTCTGTTTACATACATTCCCAATACATTGATCAAAACCTGATAAAAGCTAGAATAGAAAAAGATGCCATTCACACGACTGATAAAGTTAAAAGCCAGGAAGTCCATTCAGAAGGATGTCCACAGGCCTGGAAAGCATATGGAACATTCTTGAAATACTGCCAAGAAAAACCCCAGACCTCTAAAATTGCTTAACGTGACTATTTTGTGTAAATTGTCCTGAAAACTCCAATAGGTTAGAAAGATTGAAAATAACAAGGAAAAATAATAATTGCATTACTCAGTTAAAGAAAAACAGAAGCCAATACTAATCAAAGACAACGATGCTTGCTATAAATAACATCCAGAAGCACACATCATAAAATACTATGCATAAATAACCAAAACTTTAAGATCACTCAAAACTGGGTTTACCCAAAAATATATTCTGAGAGTGAAAGCAAAGTACAAGCAACAGAGCCACATCTTCCCACAATAGTCACAAATGTCTAAAACTGAACACCAGCAGTAGGCCCTCAAACCCCTGTGAGACAGGCATGGAAATCAGAGGCAGGGCTTGGGGCTAGGAGGAGAAAGGCAGAGGATGGGCCTTTGAGGATGCCTCTGTGACAACTGCTACTGTCAGATACGGAGAGTATCAGATACAGGATGCAGTCACCAAACACAACATTCATCCGTATTTAAGAATTTACTATATGAAGAACTTTAAAATCAGTGGGTAAAAGATTATTTAATAAATGACATCAAGTTCCATGCCAGACTGCTCTGCAGTGCGACAAATATAGAAAACAATATAAGGGCTGGAGAGACAGCCATGCACCCACATAAAAAGGCCAGGGGTGGTGGTGCTGTGCTGGAGTAGACATAGACAGATCATCCCCAGGGCTTGCTACACAGCCACGCTAGCCTTTAAATAATGGAGTTTGACACAGATTTCATTTAAAAAACTAAGGTAGGGTATGACGGAGGGAGACAAGTGACATCAACCTTTGGCCTCCAAACACACGTATATACACAAACACAGATACCATATATATAAAATGTATAAAGATATGTACTTAGTAAAATAAGCTGAACTTCAGAAAATAAACCTGAGGGACTGGAAATATGGCTCAGTGGTTAGGAGCACTTCTTGCTCTTCTAGAGCACCCAAGTTTAATTCCAGAACACTAGCCAGGAGGTTCACAACTGCCTATAATCCCAGTTCCAGGGAATTCTTGAACTCCATATGCCCCTGCAATGTGCCTACACTCACACAGTCATAAATAAAAATTTTCAATGATTAAAAAAACAAAACAGTGGCCTGGAGAGATGGCTCAGATACTACTTAAATGCATTGGGAGCCCTTCTGAAAGACCCAGGTTTGATTCCTAGCACCCACAAGGCGACTCACTGCCACCTGTTATGTCTAGTTCCAGGGTACTGGGCACGCTCTTCTGGCCTGAATGGGCCCCTGCACCGCACATGGTACACATATACTTACTCAGGCTCATGCATATACACATAATAAAACAGCATCTTTTTAAAAAAGACAACCCACAAAGCAGAAAATATTGTAAACCATAATCTGAGAAAGGACCATAAGTAACAAGAAGAAAAATAATTCAATTAAACATAAGCAAAAAAGATCTAAAACACATGAAAGATCCTTACTACCATAAACCTCCAGTGAATGCAAATCAAAAACCACAATGAGTACTACTTTATGTTCACTAAGATGGCTAAAATTGGTAACAAAATAAGGATAGGCCAGAATGGGAAGAAACAAGAATTACCAAATAATGTTAACGGATAAGCAAAATGATGCATCCACTTTATAAAAGTCAGTTTATAAAAATACAGTTTTGCAACTGAATCAACACAGATACACACAGAGCTGCATTTTTTATGCCCACCAACCCACTGAAAGATGGCATGCTGATGCATGATATAAAATGGATGACATCTAAAAATACATTAAGTAGAACATAGGTAGTCATAAATCATTTTTAAATCAAAAAAAAAATTCAATGTGACAAAAAATGAAATAGAATAAAGAAGCAGCATAATATTTAGCAATATAAATTTAAAAAATCTAAAAGGCAATGAAATAAAAGTTTTACACTGCAGGCAATGGGTTGATTGTACAATACTAAGTCAACCACAGACCATAACAAATCCACACACAGACTTTAAACACTGATTTCTTTTCCAAGGATCCCCCTCCAAGTTTCTTTGGCAAGGAAGCTGCAGGAACCTAAAGCAGTGATCTAGGCTTTTCTTTGAGGTCTGCTGGGGTTTCCCACTAGCAGCAGGTAGGAAATGCTGTCAGACAGCATGGTTATGTTACAGAGATGGGTTCAAGCCCGGAAGATAACACAACAACTCGCCCATTATCAGAGAAATGACTCATTTCTGTTGATTCTTCAGGCTGAATAGGAATTAAAGTCTGTAACAGGATTCTATTGGTAGCCTCTTGCAACAGGTCCTCCCTGAGGCATCTTACTTTATAACAGGCCCAGTTAAGGACAGCCACTACCTCTTCAAATTTCATCTCCAGCTACCCACACATCACCATCACCTGAAGGGAGGGGGTGCAATGTCTCCCCACACGCATCAATGCTGAAGGGGCCTGAGCTGACTCAAATGGCTGCTACCCACAGCATATCATGCCTCATGTGCACATACCGGGCAATCGGCTCTTTACTTCTAATTATTACAAAATTCAAATCATTTCTATTTTCTAAGGAAAACTCCAAAAAAACAAGTGACAAAACAAACAATCAGAGCCACATCCCATCCACTTCTTCCCCAACTATAACTGAAAAGTGGGAACCTGACTATTTCTACTGACAGCCTCTTGGACTGGATGTTGTATTAAACACACTTCCTGCTGAGCTAGCAATGATGCTCAGGAACAGATGGCTTACCTACATGCTTAAGACCCTGGGTTCGATTCCTAGCACACAAACCAAATCAGTTTCCACCTTCATCATCGAGTGGAATATCACTGACATAATCAATCTGACAAGTCATAAAACAAGTCTCTCTGGTCTGCAATTACATTCATTTCTGAAAAAAAAAAATACCCCACCCAAACAAGTAATACAATTCATGACATATTTCAAAAGCAACGCTTACTTTCAACTGGGTATGATAAAGTACAGAATTTTTCTTGTAATTTTTAAGGAGTCATTTATTTTTAGGAGTATATGTCTGTGTACCAAGTCAATACCCAGTGCTTACAAGGACAGAAAAAAGTCCTAGAACTAGAGCTCTAGGTGGTTATAAACCACCATGTGGCACTAGAAACCAAACCCAGATTCTCGGAAGACCAGTCAAGACCAGTCAGTGCTCTTAACTATTGGATCATCATTCCAAAATCCTATTTTATCATGTTTAATCTGCATATATACACTATGCACCAGGTTTGGAAGTGAACATACCATATCTACACTATAAAAAAAAAATCATGAATTGATCACTTAAATGGTAGTAATTTCTGTAGGAGTTTATCTATATCAGGAGTTACATAAGAAAAATAAAAACCCATTTTAAAATGTATGTTTATACTGAAAACATATAAAGAAGAGAACTTTAAAAAACCACTTTCAACCCCAGTACACAAGCAAAGCCTCTTTCCACACAGTACAACACGTGTACCACCTGTTTCAAAGGTAGAGTCAATGCAAATTATCATATGAGCATTATTCTGTCAATTAACAATCGTTAGGGCTTCTTTTCAGTGGTTCTGGGAACTGAAACCAGCACTTTGGATAGCTGGGCACAGGCTCTCCTTCTGAAGTACACATCCTTACCCATTTATTTCCCATCTGATGACTCAGTATTAACGGGTAAGACTGCAGCTATTTCTTATTATCAAAATATGAAGAGCCTTGAGTATATAATTTAAATACAACTATTTCTTTAAGGTAAGAGTTAAAAGTTAAAAAGTAAATAAACTGATGAGCCAACCTGTATTTTTATCTCTTGAGAAACATGTTTCTAAATTTCTCTCCGGAAAGATCACAGCAATACTCCCATCTGTATGTGAACAAAGCCCACCTCTCTTCCTAATACTGTATATGAGAAGTCTTTGTAACTATTTTCCACCTGACTAGATTTTCTAAAGACCTCATTTTAACACCTTATTTCTTTAGAAGTCACAAGGCTGAGTATTTTCCCATATGGTTACTAGCTACATTTCTTTATATGAACTAGTAACTCCCTCAAAGCCTTAATTTATGTTTGTAGCACCAAAACTGAACCCAAGACCTCTGAGCTAGGCAAGTGCCATACCATTCACTGTGCTGTAATATCCTCAACCCCTTTCCTTTGTTGCACTTAGTTGCTGAGGCTGGATTTGAACCTGCTTCTGTAGTTCAAGCAGGCCTTAAACCTGTAAGAGCCTGCTTCGGCTTCATGAGCAACTAGAATCAGACATATGTATAGACTTAGCTGAGTCATATTCTAAAACTTGACCAAGCAAAATCGTAGATCATATTTGATGAATTTCTAAAAATGTTCCTATGTTTAGATTCATCTGATATAAGCCATGCGAACAGTGAGCAAAGGCAGATTCCTATACCAAAAAGACTGCAGATCAACAACAATGTGTTTTGAAAACAATTTGTTCTGTTTGATCTGCTTTTCTGTAATTATTTTCTACAAAGGAAAACAAAAATCTGCAGTAGGCAGGCAGAAATAGGAAGCTTCACTTGCTATCCTCCTTCCCACTCCAAGTGCCTACAGAAAAGAATGCAGGGAAAACTGCAGATCTGAGTAGCAACAGCAGCCAGCCATGAGGAGGCAACTGCCAGCTTCTGCAGCATAAGGGACAAGTATTTGCTGCAGGCACAAGAGCTAAACTCACTCATTGGGTGAGTAAGTATCCCAGCTCTAGTGGTGCAAGGTTTAGGCTATCACAAGACAGGTCCATGTGCTTATGGTAAGACTTGCTGAGGTAAACAGTCAAGCCTGAGTAAGGATGAGACCCATACAGGATTCCTCAGTAAGCCTGACTTACCTATCACGAGGCTTTCTTCCCCAGTACCAAATGAAGGATAGGAAACGGAAACAGCAAACTCCTGAGCAAAAGCTTTCATTGCTCTACCAATGAAAAAAAACTGTGTAAATATTCTTTTTTACTCTTTTTTGCTATGCCTGGGATCAAACTCAGAGGCTTGTGCACCTGGATAGGCAAGCACTCTACCATCAAGCCCCACTTCCAACTTCACGACCGTTAAGGGGCCATTCTGAAACCTGGGAGTAGTAACTGGTACAAACAGCTGGACAGCTAAGATGTTCTTGGATTCCTTTATTTTAATCACCTTCTGTACATTTAATACTATATTTTAATTACCCTTTGGACATGTAATATTAAGCAGACAATGAAATGTTGCTAAGGCTGTCATGGAGTAAGGCCCAATTGATGAGTGAGAAATTCTCCTGTGTCAAAGGCCTGTCTTGAAATGTGGATCTGTCACTTGAGTGTTGTTTCTAGACTGTTCCACCTGATTCTAGCATTCGTAAAGTTTTCTCTGTGTGAAAAGTGAACACAGCAATAGCTGTTCACACTGACGCAGCCAAGCACAGAGCATTGGCTTCTTCTGTGGATGTGCTCGGTGGATGAACCCCTCTAACACTTCCATGGCTGCCGATGGTCTCTGCTGGAAAATAAACTTTCAGTGTTTTTTGATGTTTTTTAACATTACAATTTTTTAAAAAATAAAAATTTCCTGAGCCCAGCATAGGGTATGATATATAATAACCATAAGAAGTGAATACAAAATGTCATGACTTAATTCAAGTTCAAAAGAAATCTATTATTTACTCACCTAAATACTTCATATTTCTTTTAAGTATTGTAAGTTTCTACTTCCTCATAGCCCTATAAAAGCATAATGTACCAGAAAAAGAAATGACCTAATTTAGTGAAAAATTATATACTAGAAAATTTTGGGCTGTTGAGGTTTACATAAAAGCTTGTCAACTTGAATTTGACCTTAGAACCCACATAAAAGCAGATGGAGGATACCTCCAAGTTTTCTTCTGATCTCCTCATGCACACACACCATGGAAAGGGCCTCTTCCCCATATCATGTATGCACACTCACACAAATTAAACAATCAATTTAAAAGGTTTCCCAGGGCCAGGCACCCATAATCCTATAACCCTAGCACTTGGTAAACTGAGGCAGAACTGAGGCAGAAGGATCCAGTTTAAGGCTGTAAAACTTGAGTTCATCTCAAAAAAGAAAATATTAATGTATGTTATTAACAATAACATTAATTATATACAACAGTAATAGTGATTTCTGTCAGGGCCAGCTCACCTGTACTTGAATAGGGGAGTGAGCATTAAAAAATAGACAAAAGACAGAACACAGAGTCAAGAAGACTCTTAGTGAATACTGCACAAGCCCCAAATTTACTTCT
The DNA here is from genome assembly GCA_030556225.1 of Cricetiscus sungorus. Taxonomy (NCBI): domain Eukaryota; kingdom Metazoa; phylum Chordata; class Mammalia; order Rodentia; family Cricetidae; genus Cricetiscus; species Cricetiscus sungorus. Next base: position 26,912,447 of record JANBXA010000031.1, read on the forward strand.
CATAGTCATTTTAAAGCCCCCCAAGGGGGGGGGGGGCAGGTAAGACTTCTTTCCTTACCATGGTTCAAGGGACAAACAAGCTTTATAACCTACTTAATTCTCAAAACACCTAGTAACCGCACCTTTGGTCAAACATCCTGTTATTTGGCCTTGAGGAACAAGAACAAGCTTGAACTCTGAACTTAAGTCAAGATAGAATACAGTCACAGATTTCCATTATGGATATGTATGTATGTATGTATGTATGTATGTATGTATGTGTGTGTGTGTGTGTGTGTGTGTGTGTATGTATGTATGTATGTATGTATGTATATGTATATATCCACAAATGGATTAGCAATGACGTTTCCTTGGTCTTCAAAGGAATGCTCATCTGATTTACCACTGAAACCAGCCTTTTAGTCTGTTTCAAGTGAGCCACAAGTCAGACCTAGCAAGCCAGATCCTGTGAGACATACTACCCACTCATTTGGCAAAGACTGCATTGACTCAGCGAATGACCCAAGAGAATGAGAACATATGGTCACTCAACAACAGTGTGCCTAACAGCCAACACATGGAAATAACAAACAAAAGGTGTCACTGATGAATGGATATGCATAATAAAACATTCAGTCACAAAGGAAATGAAGCTCTGATTAATGCTGATTAATGCTGTAAGGATGAAGCTTACAATCATTATAAGTCAAAGACACCAGACACAAAAGCCACTTACTGTAGAACTGCCTACAGAAGTCTAGAATAGACAAATTCACAGAAACTGGCCACCAGAGGTGTGTGTGTTGGGGGGGTGGGGGGGGAATGTAGATTCAACCACTAATGAGAACAAGGAGTCTGTCTGCAGTGATGAAGACATCCTGAGGGCTGGAGAGTTAGCTCAGGGGTTAAGTGTAGGAGCTGTTCTTCCAAAGGACTTGGTTTCAATTCTTAGCACCCATACATATGGCAGCTCACAGCTCCAAGGCATCTGGGACTTATACTTCACACACACACACACACATATATACACACACAAAACAATTAGATGCTGATTAAAAAATTAAATATACTGAAAGTCACTGCACCAAGCACTTCTAAAATGAACTTCAGTTAAGCTGTCACTACTTTAAAATCCCCTTTAAAGACTGTATTGCTTGTGTGTGCCCAAGGAGGTCAGAGGAAGGCACGGAGATCCCCGGGAGCTCAAGGCACGGGCTGCTAGTGAGCTGCCCGATATGGATGCTGGGAACTGAGCTCCTATCTCCACCAGAGCAAAAAGTGCTCTTAACCACTACGCCATCTCTCTAACTCCAAGCTCTGTAGTTTCTGAGACAGGGTCTCACTGTGTGGCCCTGGCTGCTCTGGAACTTGCTAGGTAGACCAGGTTGGCCTCCAATTCAGAGAGGTCAGCCTGCCTCTGCTACTGGAAGCTGTAATTAAAGGTGTGCACACCACATCTGGCAGCTCATGCTTTAACCAATTACTGTATGTTTACTTTAGTGGGGGTGGCGTAGCACACATGCCCAGGGTGCCTATAGAGATCAAAGGGCAACTTGCAGGAGTTGGCTCTTAACTTTCACCATGGAGGATTCAGGGACTGAAACAGGTTGTGGCTTGGCAGCAAGGGCCTTTATTAACTGAACCATCTAGACAGCCCAAAATTGTTTTTGTTTTCCTTTTTAAACTTATTTTAATTTTAATTATGTGCACACCTCTGATGGGGGATGTCCTTCTGTATGCTGCTTCTCTTACTGGTTGATGAATAAAGTAGTTTCGGACAAATGGGCAGGTAGGATGCAGCCAAGCAGAAAGTATAGGTGGGGTACTAGATTAAAAGGCTGCAAAGAGGAAGGCAGAGAGTGAGTTTCTGCCGATAAATAAAGCAAGAGGCTTAGGCATCACCACCAAGACCATGTGGGGATATACAGTCAATAGAATTGGGTTAATAATTAAGAGAGAGCTAGCCAATAAGAAGCCTGAGCAAAGGCCAGGCAGTGGTGGTGCAGGCCTTTAACCCCAGCACTGGGGACGCAGAGGCAGGCAGATCTCTGTGGCTTTGAGGTCAGCCTGGTCTACAGAACTACATAGAGAAACCATGTCTTGAAAACAAGAAGACTATGCAGTTTATAATTATATAAGCCTCTGTGTATTTATTTAGGACTAAACTGGCAGGACAAAAATTTCAGTCTCCATGCCTCTGTTAGTGTGTGTGTGAGGGAGAGAGAGAGACAAAGAGACAAACAGAGAAGAGAGAGAGAAAGAGAAGAGAGACAGAGAGAGAGAGAGAGAGAGAGAGAGAGAGAGAGAGAGAGAGAGAGAGAGAGAAAGACAAAGAAAGACAGAGAGAGAGACAGAGAGTTGGATTGCCTAAGAAGGCCCAAGGCCACTTCTCTGAAGCTGGTCACAAGAAGTGAGAGCCACCCTATGTGGATCCTGGGAATTGAACTCAGGTTCTCTACAAGACAGGTATGTACTCTTAACTCTGAGGTATCTCTCTAGCCCTTCAAAGCTGCATTTTTAAAGAAGTCCTACAGTAAAAATATTTAAATATAGTAACACATGTATACTATGCATATACATACAATTTAATTTGGATACATAGTTTAATTTATATGTTAATTTTTTAGTATTGTAAAATTAAAATATTTGAAATGTGATATAACCTATTTTGGTAAGTACTGATATTACTAAAGTTTTAAACTTATATCCCTATTAAATGAGCAACAGTAAAGTCCAGGAATTGGCCCCAATCTGCTCAATCAGCTGAGCTTTATTCACTTTTTTTTTTTAAAAGAAGGGCTCATGCTGCTTCAGCGGGCCTTGGACTTGCTATGTTGAGGACGGCCTTGAACTCCTCACTATCCTGACTCTACCATCCTAGTGGTGAGTTCTAATTTCAATTTTGTATTTGTATAGATTCACTAACCACATATGGCTTAGTCACGCAGAACACTTTCGGTTCTTGCAGAAGGCCAGGGTTCAGTCCCAGCACTCACTGTGGGGCTCACAATCATCTACAATTCCAGTTGCAGGAGATTCAGTCTCCTCAGGCACCAGGATGGATGTGGGGTACATTACATACATGCAGGTAAGACACGATATATAGTAAATAGAAACAAATCTTCAAAAAAAAAAAAAAATACAAATTTAACTGGGTTTGAGTTGTAACAGTAGGAACTATGCCTTTTATAACCTCATAACTTCTGTAAGAGACAGCATATAGAAACAAATCTTCAAAAAAAAAAAAAATACAAATTTAACTGGGTTTGAGTTGTAACAGTAGGAACTATGCCTTTTATAACCTCATAACTTCTGTAAGAGACAGCATAGTGCTTCATACACATTATGGACCAATAGCCAATGAAATGCTTTCTGTGAGGGTGAATCTCGATTTTGGAGCTGCTGGGGGCTCAGGATCACCCATGAGAAGCACCGCCAGGTGTTCCTGAGGGAATTCTGAAAGAGGGCTCACCTTGGATGTGAGCAGCACCAGCTCATGGCAGCACAGCATCTCTGGACTGCAGGGAGAGGAGCAGGTGGAGGGAGTGCGAGCACACACCACCTGCTTGCTGTGGTGCTGCTGCCAGCAGCTGCACACCGGATACCAGGCGCTACGTGTCCCTTGCTGTGACAGCTGTAAACACATCAAAACCCTTCTTCCCTTAAGCTGGTCTGTCAGATTGGCCAGAAACATAGCTACTGTACTCCTGGAACTGCATTTGTAAACAGAACCATAACAGTCAGTCAAGCTTTAGTTCTATGTATGCCCTTCAGAACTGGTAGACAGCTTTTACTTGGTAAAGAATAAACAGCGAATGTTTTGGAACTTTGTGGACCAAACTGTTTCTGATACAAATGCCCTACTCTCCTGTGACACAAAGGCAGCCAGAATAAGTATTTAAACCCACCTAGGCCAATACTGCCTACAGAACTTCCTATAACACAGTCTACTGAGCATCTAGAAATAGGGCTGTTATTGCTAAGGACCTGAATTTTAAAATTATAGTTACTTCTCAGTGTTTACAGGTATGGCTCTCACAAATTCATATATTTCAATGTTTGTTCCACAGTTGATAGAACTGTTTCTAAGGATTAGGAGGTGTGGCTCTGTTGGAGGTGTCACTGGGAATGGGCTTTAAGGTTTCAAAATCTCATACCTTGGCCCCCCACCTACCTCAAACTAGTAGGTAAGATGTGAGCTCTCAGTTACTGCCTCAGCACCATGCCTGCCTGCCTGCTGCCATGCTCCCCAACATTATGGTCATGAACTCATCCTCTGAAACTGTAACAGTGTCCCCATCAAATTAATAGTTGCTTTGGTCATGGCATCTCAAAAAATGAAAAGTGACTAATACAACAGGGTACCTGTGATAGAATCTCTCCTCTCCAATTGGAAAAATCTGAAGTTTTAATTTATAAATTATGGCATTGCATATAATTCACCTGTATCCTCACATTATACTTTGATTTACCTTGCAATGCCTAATACAATGCAAATGCTACACAACAGTTGTCATATTATTCAGAGAATAATGACAAAAAAGCTCTACATGTTTAACAGAGAGCCCTTTTTTCAAAATATTTCCACTCACCAATTGGTTGAATCTATTGATGTAGAACCTGCTGGAATAATGGGAGGCTGTAAGGCTGGCAAGAGGCTCAGGACATAAGTTTGACTCCCAGACCCAGACTGTGCTGGCAGGAGAGACCTGGCTCTTTCAAGTTGTCCTCTGCCCTTCACATGTGCCCTGTACACACTCAAGAGCACACATCCATCCATGTGCACAACTTACTACCAAGCAAGGGAGGCGGTAGGGTGTGGTGCACATCTATGTTTCAAATGTAGCCAGCACCACTTTAAATAACTAACCAAATTAACCTCTGCTGAATACAGAAAGGTAAAAAGCAAACTCGTGATTTTATTACAGATACATGAGGAAGGAAATATAACATTTCTAATAATTCAAAGAACATACCACTACATATTCACAACTCCAGACACACCAATCACAGCTCAAGCAAGAGGATACGTGTAGAGCTCCATATATCTGGACTTGGCCATGCTTTGTCTGGTGTACACTTGCTGAATCCCAGCTCTGAGGTCATCCCAGATCTGGTCAAGACCGATTTGCTTCAGTCCATGGGGATTCTGACTCCTGTTTGATGACATTATGAGGGATGTTCTGAAGTTGTCCAGTACAGCAACCCTTATAAAGACACAGCTAATTCTCCATTAGTTGAAAATAGACAGTATCATTCCAAATTTATTCACAGCAGCTCAGAAAGAATGTTCTTTAAGTGCAGAGAGTAAAATCTCATTGCAGGCAAACCTGAAAAAGAAGTAAAGGAGAACTGATCAATGCTAACTTTCTGGGGTAGGCAACAGGGCAACAATCTGGTAAACAATCTGTAGGTGTCTAGGTACTTCAGACAGTCTTACTTTCTACATGAAAATGAAATCACTACAAGTCTGTGTGTAAAATATGTTTAGACATTTCATCCAAAATCATTTTGCTATTAGTGATCTTGAAAAAAACTTGAGGAAAACAAGCAAAAGAGACTCTTGTCATTCTTTACCTTCTAAAGTCATCAAAGGCTGAAACACAGCACTGGACCTTTATGACCTTAGACAAACTCTGAAAACGGGGCAGATTAACATGCTTAGGAAATTCCAGCAAACTAGGAAGTGCTAGCTAACAAGTAGAAAAATCAATGCAGTGTCACTAGTTGCCTGTGAGTTTTAGGAATTCTTTACTTAGCACTTGGCAGAAAAGTTAACATTGGTAAGGGTGAAGATGTAATTTGGGGAGAATTATCAAAATTTACAATGCACCTTGGATTCAGGAGTTCTAGAAGGCTTTGAAGTTCAGCTCACACCTTACTAAGCTGAAACTTCCTAGCCTGAAGAATGGGAGCAAATTACTTTCCTCACAGGGCTGTTAAGGATAATGATCTATATATAGACTATTTGACAATAAATGCTTGCCAAATGGTTATGGTATTATTAATATGGTAATATTGTAATAATATGGTTGTTATTTCTAAATGTATGATGCTACTTCAAAACACAGTCTATAATGCTTTTCTTGATGATCAAGGATCCTATTGAATACCATACTGTATTTAGTTGGTACTTCACAATGTCCACATACTTGTTTATGCATAGCACACTAAAATGTAGAAGTTTTAAGTAAACATTTCTAAGTGCAAACAACAACAACAAAAACCCACAGAGTTCTTTTAATGGCTTCACAAAATAAAATGCCAATGAAGTAAATGGGTTGAGAGATATCAGCACAGGCTGCTAGTCTAAGCTTGAGCTACCTCAAGTCATTCAGCATACTGTATCTCCTGATCAAAGATATGAAGCTCCACACAATGCAAGGCCTGTTTAAGGCCTTTTTAGGGCATGCATAAAGATAAAGTTTTGACTACTGACTTCGATTATCTCTAACGTTTATAATGTGATCTATGGAACTGAATATGCTATAAAACTAAACCATCATTCCTACCCTAAAAGTACTTTATTTCATATATTCAAATATAAATTTAAATATAAAGAAAGCAACGACCCAGCAAATGTTTCCTACACAGTTTCAGTCTTTCTCTTATTCACCTTGGGGAAATCACATTAACATCCCACTTGATAATAATCAGCATTTAGACTGGTGCTGCCTCCTACTAGCATCAACATCTACACTTACCTCCCCCACCACTTCTTTACTTATTTTCCCATGGGGAACTTAAATTCGTCCAAACTAAAATCAACAGTGCAGTTACTTCCAATTGCTACCAGCAAAGGAGGAAACTATTCATTCTCTACCACCCACCTGAATTATTTCTCCAAAATGGGAATACCACTGTATCCACCTTTCAGGACTTTTGGAAGGATTCTGATACAGAGTACTATGCTATCAAGGACACGTCACATTGATTCGTTCTGTTGTTTCTTCCCCCAGTGATCATCACCATTTCTCTAAATTGAACTGTCATATATCTGTCCATCTGTACCTGGCCCCTGTCCCTTTTTAAAGCACGGAGCCTGAAGCTGTCATTCTAATTCCTAATAAATGGTCAATCCTTAGGACCACATGGTCCTGCAAGCTGTCCCTCTGACATCTACATAATTGTACAGCACATGAATTCACAACACATTTTCCATCCCAACATGCTTGACACATACTCTATGCAGTGTTTTATACTGTCCCTTTTTATTCTATGCCTTAATTTCTAACTACCCGCTTGCTTTTCTCTGATCATCCACACTGAAGATCTAAAATTCATAAGCATAAGCAATCAATCTGAGGTCCTCAAAGATTTCCAAGTTAGTATCTATATAAGTGGGCAAGTATAAAGAATAGCCTTATCTTACATTTTTAATAAATCCAAAGAGCCTCACACCAGTATGTTGTAATGAATATGGCAGAGGAATCCAAATCTAAGTCTGAAAGGAACTGTTAAACAAAAGCATACTGCAGAAATGTCTCAAGGGCAGATCAAAAGCTTAACAGTCTACAGTAAAGGTGGAATGGTTTTTTAAAGTTATAGGCATTTGTGAAATAAAGAGCAGAAAGCCAGCTGAGCTGACAAGGTTATTTGTGATTCAGGCCATTAAACCCAAGGCCAAGTAAGCAGTGAACTCTGACACTGTTTCGCTGGGTCTCCAAACTTGCTGGGACCAACCAGGATGGCAGGCAGGGCAGGCAGCTTAGAGTGAAAGCTGACTCTGTATTACTTATCTCTGAGCAGTCTCTTCACACAGAACACCTCAGCAAGCTAGGGTTGTCCACCAGACAACTCCAATAGTCAGGAGAGGCCAAAGCTTCAATTTGCCAGCCTACATCATGTGTATGCAGGTACAAGTGTGTGTGCTTAATCTGGCTTAATAGCACCCAATGCAATGGGGGCGAGATGAACTGACTCCAAAACTACAGCAGTAGAGCAGAATAGTGGTACCCACAAATAACTGGCTTATTGCCACTGTTGATTTTTCAGAAATACACTCTTTTTTCATAGCAACAGTCTTAGATAGAAATATACTGTTTTACCAACTACACATCCTCTATCTTATAACTAAGTCATCCAAAAACCTGAAAATTTCAGCAGATCACCTAAGTCAGAGTTCAGGTAGTTTTAACTAAGAAGTAAAAAAGTTTATCTTATCACACATCCAGAAGGCTTGAAAACTCCAAAACACACAGTTAATTTCAACCAAATCTTAAGACATACTTAGGAAATCAGGCTGTTTTAGAGCACTGTTGGCATTACAGGATTACCAACCTGGTGACAAAGCTCCCCTAGCTGTAGAGAACACACCATCTGCAGATCTGCTACTTCACAGTTTAGCAGTGTGTTCCAAACAGCCTGCAGGTAAGGTTGCCAGCTAAGGCAGCTAATGGTCCCCGAACACTTCAGTGTTCTCTAGGAACCCCAGCCATACAGGCTCCTTCCAATTCCTGAAAGATGTATAGGTCACATATTCCTTCCTGATAGGCAACCAAGGCACAAAACATCACCAACCATGGACAGATATGGATGGCACAACCAATTATACCTTCATACAAAGATCACTGGCACATGAAGCCTGTGTGAATGACAACAGCCTACGTGAATGACAACAGTCTTCACTTTTGTCTAGACAAACTAAGACGGGAATGGAACACAGCAGTAAAAACAAACAGGTCAAAGAGAAGAGGCTGTATACTCAAGGAGCAGGACAGCATCCACTATGTTCTAGACCTGGCTATCTCATAGTCATCAATTGCATTAACCTGAAGGTCAGAACGCTGTATGTGGTTCTTCAGGCATCACTCCCCTGAAAACAGACCATGAAGAATATAAATGCTTAAGACTTTTAATAAGTACACCTCTATGCAAAGGCAGAATCCACATACTTTAAGGTAACAACTGTGCCCTCATCTCAATTACCCCCTCAAGCACTCCAAAATGTGCTACTCCTGCCTTCATTTCTATAAACTGACACTAAATACAATTCGCTGACGCTGCTGCCAAAGCCAAAGTTGAAAAGTGTTAAAGTGAGATGATTCAAATCAGAGCTGTAACAGGAACACAAGAATTACGTGTTTTCATGGAAAGACTTTAACTGCTTTGGTTAGGTTGACTGTTGATGAAAGACAAAGAAAAACTAGCAAGACAAAATGTTAAGGCACTTTCTAAAATTAAAGCCTCAAGTTAATGAAAAGTATTGCTTTTAAATTCAAATAAGACTAAGTTTAGCCGTTCTATTTTGGTCACTTATTATGCATTCATAGGTGTGGTATGCAGGCACCTGTGTGTGGATGAAGGCCAGAGGTTGATGTGGGACGTCTTCCTCAACTGCTCTCCACCATATACACTGAGACAGGCAGTCTCTCTCACTTAAACCCAAAGTTTGACAATTTGGCTAGTCTAGCGGAGCCAGCTTGCTCTCAGCGTCATGACTCTGCCTTCTGAGTCCTGGAAATAGAAGTGGACAACCAGGCCCACCAGCATTTACTTGGAGTAAGAATATAAAGTCTGGCCCTTATACATCTGGTGACAAGTGATTTACCCAGTGAACAGTAACATTTTAATATGATAAAAATTTAAATGATTCTGAGCATTACTTAATAAAATTATTATTCATTTTCTATTTCTTTATCAAAAGTATTCACAACACCCTGGCTTTCACTTACAATGTGGTACATACTTATGAAATGTACAGTAAAATTATTCAGACCTAAAGAAACTCCTTCATGTGTACAACAGACTTTGGCTCCACTGTTTATAAGAATGGAGGACAGCCCACATATCCACCAGCAGAATTCACAAATAAGCTATGTAATAGCTAATGAATTAGTTACATATTTCATTTCTGTAACAAAATACCTGACATAATTTAAAAGAACAGGAATTCATTCTAGTCACAGTTTCAGAGGTCTATGGGGCATCATCACAGGTAGGAGTGGCTGAGTGGTCTTTTCCCCTTGGTTAATCTTGGAAAAGCCCTCACAGATACATTTAGAGGTGTATTTTACTAACGCCTCAGGTACTTCTCAAACCAATTAAGTTGACAATCAAGATTGGCCATTGTCTGACTACTCAACCAACCTGACATCCAAATGTAACCCCCAAACTACAACAGTCCATCCCTGGCACTCAAAACGCTCACCCATCTCATAATGCAAATGCATTCAGTCTTTCTCCAAGATTCAGACTCTTCACAGTTCCAACACTTCTCTAAGTCCAAGTTCAAGAATCTTCTGACCCTGAAGACAAACTCAACTATGAGTCCCTAAAAATCAAAACCAACTCATACAATTCTAGGATACAATGGCACAGAACACTCCTGCTCTAAAAGATAGGAAATGGAGACATAGAAAAGAAGGACAGGACCGAGAGGAGGCAAATCTGAATCATATGCAGTTATCTAAAGGATGTCCTGTGTCAAATGGCTTCAGCAGCTCTATCTGGATGCCATGGCAGGCCACCTGGCCTGGCCTCTTATCAGTGTGGTTTAGTCTGGGTGAATTCTCTATGATCTCATATTCCAGAGCACTTTCATACCTGAACAGTCTGCACCATGCAAACTGTCACATTGGCCTTCACGTATGGTAAGTCCAGGGGAAATTCTGGTGGTTCTGTGGGAGCAGGGTACCCCTAGAAGTACTCTTCTCAAGGGAAAGGCAACCAAATTTACTCCTCCACACCCTTTCTTTTGCCTTCATTGCAAGAATCCCATTTGAAACCTCCTAAACAGCCTTTCCTTCCTTCTTTCTGATGGGTCTTCTCCCTGACTTTCCCCTTAGTTAAAGGAAGGTTCTGTTATCCAACTCAAAATTGGGAGAGCACCAGTCTCCTTAAACTACTTACATGTCACACCCTTCTTCATTTTCTCCCTGGGCCCCGAAAAGGGTTTCTTTTACAGGCCAAGTCTAGCCTCATGACTCATCTCCCTTATTTCTTTATTTCCCACCCTGGTTAGAGAAGTGGCTTTGATTCCTCTTGTTATTATCCCAACATAAATTCAATTTTATTAATTTTAGCTTTGCCATTATCTTAAATCCAGTTAGTCTCTGTATACCCAGAACTACTAGAATTGGCCATTATCTCAACCTGGGGCATTAACATTAAAGGGTTTTCCCTGGACTTCCCTGTTCTCATTGTCACCAAGCTTGCCCTTCTAATCAAATGTCCACACTGCTGCTCCAGGAAATCTCTTTAGTACAGACATACACATTTTGTTAAATGATTTAATCCCAATGATTTTTTATAGCCTGCTTTTGCTGTACCCTCTCTCCTAACCACTCTCAGACCATTCCATCATGTAGCTCTGTCTCATGTCTACTTATCAACCACAGAAAGGAACTAATATTCACTATAGAGTATTACACTAGACTGACATAAACAACACTTTTTGTTTTGTTTCAGAGGTAGGGTCTTAAGTTTTGCTGTATTGCCCAAAACGCAAGAGTCTCCTGAGCAGCTGGGTGTACAAATGTGCACCACCATACCTGTTCTGACAGAAGCTGCTTCAAATAATTTAATCCTTACAATAAATATACTCTCTGCATGGCCCTCTCTACATCTTACAAACAAGGAAACTCAGTATTACTGAATGGCAAGGATTTCAACCCAAGACTTGAAATTCTGGAATCTATTTTCTATCTCCTGCAACAAGTTGTTTCCTTAGTTGTTTCCAAGAGCTACTCTTAATTCAATGCTACACCAGCAGCAGATGCCCCAAAAGAACTATGCAAAAGACAGCTGAAAAGATTCATGGTACAGGTGTGGTGACAAATCTACTTGCTACTGCTAAGTGAGAGGTCAGAAAGAGCCAGTAACTGCACAACCTTAGCTTTCACAACTAAACCTACACAAATCATTTGCCTGAATCTTCACTAATTAGTTATTTTTAATTTTCACATTTTTTGTAAAGCCACTTAAGCACTCCAGAAAAGGGACTGCTGTGTTATAAATATAACCTATGCATTCAAAAAAAAAAAAAAAAAATCAGCAATCCTTTTGTACATCCACCGAGGACAGCATTTACTATTTTATGCAAGGCTACATAATTTCAGTACTGAAATATAAGGCTCACAAAACCCACTTAAAATTTAAATTACCTCTTTTAAACACAAAGTGAAAGGAACTTCTATTCAAACAACTACCATTTGACAAGAAGCACATAAAAATTAAATCAAGACACTCTGGCTCAACGGTAGAATGCTAGGTTTTATCCCCAGCACAATCAATTTTTAATAAAACCCTAATAAAGGGTTTCTACAGATATTAATCAAGCTTATCCTTACTACTTTAGGCCATTTCAAGGTTTTAAGAAATGGCTCTGAGAGAAGAAACATAAATATACACATAAAAGTCTGCTTCTTGAACAACCAAAATCAAATACTCAAGTCCCAGAGATACTCTAAATACTTGCAATGCTTTATTTTATCTCTTTCCAAGTTAGCAAGTATCTACAGAATTTAAGGAAATGCTTAAAGCAAATTTAGCATGTGGTTCATCAATTCCATTAAGTTATAGATCCCCCCAATTTTTAAAAAATCTACACAAAGATGTTTTTTATCAATGTCTGTGGTACATTATGTGGTAAAACACCCACACACATAAAATAAACATTTTTTTAAAAAAATGAAGTAATGATACAACACAGATGAACCCTAAAAACATATCAATCAAGTGGATGTTAGGTGCAAAGCACCACACATCAATCACATAAGTAATTTTTTGTGATGTGTGAAATGTCCAGGAGAAGCCTCTCTAGACAGAAAGTATATTAGCAGTGGGAATGACTAAATGGGCACAGAAAATCTTTTAGACTATAGAAACATTCTAAACTGGATTAGTCTTGGCTGTATAACTATAACTTTCCTAGAGATAATTTAATTATAAATTTAAACAAGTATATATTAAGGTACATGTCATCTAAACGAAGCTATTAAGGGGCAAGAGGGGACTAAAGAGATGGCCCAGCAGTTAAAGAGCACTGGCTACTCATCCATAGGACCTGGGTTTGGTTCTCAGCACCCACAGGGATCTCACAACCATCTTTAACTCTAGTCCCAAGGGATCTGGTGCCCTCTTCTAGCATCCTTGGACACCAGACATACATACAGCCAAAATACAAATACACTTAAAACAAACAAACAAATGTCCCTGGGAAGGGAGTCACAGAAGGACGGGGTAATAATAACTAAACTTGAACATGCTAGTTTTAAATTTTTATGAGTTTTATTTAGTTCATTCACAGAAATGAAAACACTGCCACAAGCTGACTTGAGTTCTACATATATGTGCTTTGACCTAACACTAAACGGTCACATTACTAAGCACTCAAACTTAAAGCTTACCCTATCAGCAGATGTGTTAATCCTGCCTTGCAATAATATGTACACAGGGAAAAGTACAATTTCAAAGATCTGCCTAAATGCACTGGTCATGTGATATATATAATTTATCACCCTAGTAAAGACATAGGTAACAACGGCACAAGCTCAGAAGGGAAAAAAAATCTTGTCTGGCCACCGTGATCAAGAAATAAGGGTTCAAATAGAATGCTTTGTATCTTTTAGCAAGGGTGACTAGTATCTCAACAGAAGTACAAACAGGGAAGAACAGTGAACAGGGGTAATCATGCAAGGTTGGAGGAAGAACATGTGCAAAAAGCTGGGCAGGGCAGGGAGGGCACATCTGTGCTAAGTGTACACAAGGCTTTTAGTCTGCTGCTATGAGTAGAAAAGGGTTCTACTAACCTGAGTTTATAAATGTTAGTCTGACTACTTGTGCAGTTTACCCTGGAGTGGACACAGGCAGTGAAACCAATAGGAACTTTAACAAGAAAATTAAGGTAATGGCTGAAAGAATTATGGTAAATGAACTGAACTTATATGAATGGCACAAACAGGGAAAGAGTGAAAGTTGGCAACAGCTGCCTCAAATTTGTACTTGGAAATCTCCAACAGTTTCTCCTTCAATTCTAGGGCAGTCAATAACATCAGTAATATTCATGGGGCTGCAGAGAGGGCTCAGTTGTTGGGAATATATGCCGCTCTTGCAGAGGACCAGAGTTCCCAGCACAAATTATCAGGCAACTCACAACTACTTGACACTTAAAAAACTCCAGATGTGACAACGTCTCTTCTGGATTTGGAGAGAACCTGTGTAGGAAGAATTTTAATTGTTCTCAATAATAAAAACCTGGAGACAGATATTAGGGATGAAAGCTGAAGGATCAGAGAAACAGAGAGCCAGCCACTAGAGTTCTTAACACTACCATTGCTAAGACCAGAGAGGCGATCCTGACCTCAAGCTGCATCCTCAGACTGCCACTCTGCTCCAGTCCCCTCCTACCTTATTATATTCCTCTCTCTGCCCAGCCATATCACTCCTGTCTCCAAGTCCCTAGTGCTGGGATCACCTTTGTGTGAGTCCATTTCTCCTTTAGACTGATCACTCTCATGTAGCTCAGGGTGGCCTTGAACTCACAGAGTTCCATTTGCCTCTTATCTCCTGAGTGCTGGGATTAAAGGTGTGGCCACCACTGCCTGTCCTCTATGGCTAATAGCTCTGTACTCTGCACACACGTGCATATACCTCTCCCTATATACTCAAAAATTTGAATAAAAATAAATCTTTAAAAAAAATTCGACCTAGCTACAACTCAAAAATGTTCAATGATTCAAGTAAGAAGTTTTTTTTTCTTCTTAAAAATGGAAACATTTACTCTTCACCCTGAAATCCACTTCTAGGAATCTCTCCCCTACATAAATAAACCCAAATCACAAGTAAATTCAAGTTTAGTCACTGTAAAAGACTAGCAATTGGTAAAAAAAAAAAAAAAAAAAACAAAAAAAAAAAAAAAAAAAAAAAAAAAAAACCAGGGGACAAGAAGATCTCACTTTGGTATGTCCAAACCATGGCGGCCTGTAATTACGAAAATCAATGAGGAAGGCTTCTGGGTGCTGACCACACAAGGATTTCTCAGCAAACATTAGCTAATCGTAGCAGAAGACCTTCTATATTTGGGGAAGAGCAAATGCCAACACACAGGCACAAGCATATTTGTTCTTAGGAAGATAAATTAAAAAAACAAAAACAAAAGCAAAAGCAAAAAAGCCACCCTTATAGGAGGGAGGGCACAGCTGGGGACTTAGTGGAGTGTGAGCCCTCAGAGGGCTCCCTGGAAGAACTCGGGGGCATTGGGCTAACCAGGAGCTAAAGTGCTCACGAGGGTATGAGTGAGTTCGGAGAGACAGGGAACTGACTCCTGGAAGTTACCTTCTACTTTCATATGAACACACTTGCACCCTCTCTCTCACACTCGTACACTGATAAATTGGGGACACTGTGAATGAAGAAAGAGACATCTTTATTTTCACTAACCTGTCTGAAATGTGACAATCCCTTGATCATGAATGCTGTCCGAGACCACAGCATTTTGCAGTACTCTTCTTCAGTAGGAAACTGAAGTAATGTTACTATCTTTAACCCCAGAACTCAGGAAGCAGAGGCAGGTGGATCTGTGAGTTTGAGGCCAGCCTGATCTACGGAGGGAATTCTAGGACAACGAGGACTACAGAGAAACTCTATTTGAAAAACAAGGGAAAGGAGAGAGAGGAGGGGAGGGAGGAAAGAGAGGAGAGAGAGAGAGAAGAGAGAGGAGAGAGACGAGAAAGAAACAGGAGGGAGAGAAAACACTGCAATGATTTTCACTGTCCTGTGACAGTTACTGCCAGTATCATTTATACTCACCAATACTGAGATTATAGTAGTTAAGAATACACTTATTAGCTTTTAAATGGAAAGTAAAGGTGGACAGTCTGTTACATATGAATATTTCTCATGGTCAAAAACAAAAAAAAAACAACCCCCCCAAAAAAATCCACAAAAACAGGGCTAGAGAGATGGCTCAACAGTTAAGAGCACTGACTGTCCTTCCAGAGGACTTGGTTCCATTCCCAGCACCCACATGCCAGCTCACAACCATCTGAAACTTCAGTTGCTGGGGACCCAACACCTTCTGACCTTCTCAGGCACCAGGCATAACTGTGGTGCACACACATACATGCAGGCAAAAAACTCCTATACACATAATTTTTAAAAATTAAGTAAAAAAGATATATTGTAAGAGCTATAAAAACATAGCTGCCTGTATGACCCCAACCAATTGTACCTGGTTTGGACAATCACTTAACATATTGTTAAACAAACATGGAGTTCAAAAGTGAGTTTTTTCATAACTGTTCTGGACAAGCTAAATGATCAGTTAGACACCTGTAAGTGGGTTTCTGTGAATTTTTCTGAGGCACTAAACTGAACTACTTGATTTAAAAGTTTTCATGCTGTAAGACCTCAAAAATAAGTAAGCCTGAAGCAACCTCAAGTGGGCAATAAGTTATGTGAAGACCCACAACTCGAGAAGGAAGACAAAGAGCTTAATTTTACATGTTAACTGTGAAAAGAACAAAAAATGAAAATGCCCAGACATACAGTTTAAAATATAAGACTTGGCCAGTCAGACAGCTCTGGGTAAAGGTCCGTGCTAAGCCTGGTGACCTGGCTGGCCACCTGGGCTTGTATGACTAAAGGAAAACCAATTCCTGACAGTTGTCTTCTGACAAATCCAGTGTGTCACGTGTGCATGCCTGCCTGATAAATGCCAATATAAGTGTAAACAAGCAAAACAAAGTGAAGATCAAAAGAAACTACACCTCAAGAAATAAGCAAAAATGTACAAGTGTAGGCATCAGCCTGGGTAATCTTCAAAGTAGAAAACAAAAACGAACAAACAAACAAACCAGAGATGAGGGCTGGCACTTACAGTAGAAGCCCTGAGACACAGGATCTTCTATGTTGCACTGAATACACAAAGCCAAAAACACAAACCAAAGAAGTCCATGTAATGAGTGCAACACAGTGCAATCAATGAAAAGATCTATTCTGAAAAAGTCACCGACTGAAGTAAACGTCCCAAGACTGGTGGCCATAAAAATAATGCTGCTCCAGATGAATAGCCAGTGGTAGAAGGCTTTGTACCAGGCCCTGCGTTCAATCCTCAACAGGCAGGCAGGGGCTCTACTAGAGTGGGAAGCCAGAGAACCAGCCAAAAGCCCAATGGAGATGGAAACCAGCACGCTCAAATCAATTGTGAAGAGGATAGTAGACTCTGTAGCTAACAGAAACAGGTGCTGCCTTTTCCTGATACTATCACAGCTAGATTCCCAGAATGAGATAAGTTCTAAAGCTAGAGTGCAAGTATAACTTACAAATAAACAGGATGACAACTATCATGCTTCAATTACCAAAAATAAATCACATACCTTATTCAAAAACCCTTTCTGCATGTCTCATGGTTAAATTTATATGATCATGAATTCATAGCTAGATACAAAACAGACCGTGTTCTGCCTTCCACTCCCTTAAACAAGTCTTTTGTAACCTCAACACTGTGTCCCAGCTCACCGCCAGATGGCTGGGACATAGTAGAAACCCTCCCTGCAAATCATGGCTTTCTTCCTTCTAAAACCTAGAGTAGTAGATATTCTTTAAAACCCACGAGCTTCTAATTCATGTGCTAGAAAATGATTACAATCCATTAAACACAAGGACAGTACTGAGATAATGAACTTATTCAGATAGTATTTGTAAAACTTTCCTTAAAAAGGAAACTAGACGTTCATTGTTGATTTATATTTTGCACTTATGAAACACATATATTCCACAAGACAGAAAACACCAGTAAACAGAAAATATTATTTAATATTAAATGTTATGCTTATTTTCTTTCTTAATTCAAAATTAGGCTTTCTTAATAATTACTGCTATTTGGGTAATCAATGTTTTATTAAGTTTTACATGTATACCTGTTATAAAAATGCAATAAAATATCATGACAAAAGCAACCCAGGGAAGGAAGGCTTTACTTTGTCTCCTTCTAAGGGTACAATGCACTGTGAAGGAGGAGGCATGGCGGCAGCAGCATGTGGCAGCTGGCCACACTGCACCCAGTCAGGAAGCAGACTGATCTAAGTCTATGCTCAGGTAGCTTTCTCCTCTTTACTGAGTTCAGGATTCTAGCTGGAGGAACAGTACTGCCCATCCCAACCCACTCTACATGATTCCTAACAGATACGCCCAGAGATTTGTTTCTATGGTGACTCTAAAACCCATCCATTTGATGAGTGTATGTATAATGACTATCTGTAAACAGAAAATCTCACTCCCTTAGAAGTTTCATGAAAGCAAACCACTGATCCACAGGCACATGGTTCTACGGCTGGAGGCTGGAATTGGTGCCTGTTGACAGTTCAACCTTCAGCACTTAACCGTACCCTGTTAAGTACTCTAAATACTGTAAGAACACAATCGACTCTCTGAGGATACTTTGCAGAGGACCATGGTTCAGCACCCATGTTTTGGCTCACAACCATTTGTAACTCCAGGTCCAGGAAATTCAACACTTTCTTCTGGTCACTGCCACCTAGCACACACATGATACACATACACATGTGGGCAAATACTCATACACATAAAATAAAATCATTTAAAACTTTGGGAGAAATATAGTTACTCAAACAAGCTGTACAAGCTATAAAACTGATAGTATTAGAAACTTAGGAAGACTATGACCCACAATCCTGGGGGAGACCAAGAGCAAATAAATATGTACATTGAGCTTCACAGTTCTGTCCTGCTCCCAGGACCCTCTGAAAGTTAGCTAAGCTCTGAAATCAGACCCTCTAAGTTTTACAAAAACGAATCCAGCAGCCTTCTCCTTTTGATCATTCTTGTTCTTCTTGACTGTTGAATATACATATTTACACAATCATTCTCTCAAACATATGTTTTCAACTACAGAAAACCTCAGCTATCATAAAGTATGGAATTTGCTCATAGAAACATCTAGTAATTAGTAAATAAGTTTTGTTCTCTTAGAACTGGTACCAGATGATTTTTAGGAGACTAATTAAGCCTAAATATCTAAATAACATTAAAAGTACTAAAAAAAACCACTTAATTTGTACTTAAGTTTAGCTCAGCCAACCTCTATACCCTTCCTACTTTGATCACTGATTATAAGAGGACACCAGGAACATTTAGAAAACTTGAAAATTTGCCAAGAAATATATGTATATGAGGCTCCTCCAAAGGTGCCATAGAATTGCTAAAATTTTTTTCTATACTTATTTACTTAAGGAGTGAAAGAAGCTTGTGCCAAAGAGGAGGGAGCGAGGGAGCGAGGGAGGGGGGAGGGAGGAGAGAGGAGAGGGAGAGGGGGGGAATGTGTGTTAAAGGACAACCTGCAGGAGTTGAGAGTTGGCTCTCTCCTTCCACCGTGTGGACTGACCTCTGTGGTCAGGCTTGGCTGCAGGCACTTTTACCTAATACTAAGCCATCTTTATCAGTCCCCAAATAGTCTAGTTTTAATTACTAAGAACTAAAATTTAATTTTCAGTTTCAGGGCAATAATCTAGCAGAATCCTATTTCTCCAATTATATAGACTAGTAATCTAACATGTTTTACTGCTAAAGAAAAATGGAATTATATTTTATCACGATCATCCACTTATAGCATATATGTTGTTCAAACTGAGAGCTATAATCCATTATCACTGAACAGGTCAGGAAATCAATTTAGTAAATAGCAACTGGAACTATTCTTTAAAGACTAACATTAGGAGCCTGGCAGTAATGGGACACACCTTTAATCCCAGCACTCAAGAAGCAGAAGCAGGTAGATCTCTGTGAGTTCAAGGCCAGCCAGGTCTACAGAGGGAGTTCCAGGACAGATTCCAAAGTAATACAGAGAAACCCTGTCTCAGAAAACCAAAATAACAACAAAACAAACAAAAAACAGGAAACAAACAAAACTCATATGACCTATATTACAGGAAGAGTATTTCTTATCCAAATGCTCAGAACTAGTGTCTTTTTTTTTCTTCCAGACTTTGGAATGTCATAGGCACATATAAGATATCTTGGATGTGGAATTCAAATCTAAACACCAACTTCATTTATGTTCTACACACACTTTACAAACATAGGCTGAAATGAAGGTAGTCTTATACAGCATTATCAGTGTGCCAGGGTTTTGACAGTGACAGGTCACATGAAACTTGATACGGAATTTCCCACTTGGAACATCGAGCTGGTCCTCAACGTTTCTGATTTTAAGCATCTCTGATGCCTGCTGTACTATAGATACACTACAAGAATTTATGGTGCTTGAAACCCTCACTCCACAACTTACTAGTAGATCTCTTCACTGCTAAATCTCTTTCATTGTCTGTTCGGGGACAATTCTAGTCTTCCAGTCAAAATCAAGTAAATAAATACTGCCTGTGAATTTCACAATACTTCTGATATGATGATACTGACTGAGCCAGTGACGTCCCAAATTCACCCTAAAATGTTTCCAGCACAGATGCATGACAATGGTCCCTTGTCCCTTCCCTTTGCCCTCTCTGAGCTCTGTGCATGGGAACTGCTTTGGCTAAGATATAGTATGGCAAGATTGAGGCAATGAGCGCTACCTTCACCTCACTGTCTCCACAGTCCTACTCAATTTCCAACAGTTTCATGTGCAGTGACCACTGTGTCCTGAAGAACTTCCTGCTCAATAGGAAGAGTTTGAAAGTGGCACATCATGACAACATGCAGCTATTCATCACCTCATCAGGGATTTCAAACGCGCCCTCCCCCCCCCATTCCATTCTATTGTGCTAAAATAACTCATCAGGGCTCTCCTTAGTTAAGCCAGCAATCAAGCATACTTCCTCCTATACCACTACAAATTAGTTGAAGAGAACATGTACTTCTTTTATTTCAATGTTTGTTCATGTGTGGAGGGGTCATGAATACTAGGCAAGCACTCTCTCTCATGGCTACAGCCTTGTAGTGATGTTTTGTTTGTTATCTAATAAAGCTTACCTAAATCACTAGTTAGCCGTAGAGGACAGGCAGTGGTGTCCTTTAATCCTAGACACTCAGGAGACAGAGGCAGATGGATCTCTGTGAGTTCAAGTCCACCCTAGACTACATGAGAGTGAATCAGTCTAAAAGAGAAAGCTCACAAAGGTGATCCCAACACTTGGGATGACACACCTTTCAACCCAGCTCTAGAGAGGAACATAAGGCAGGCAGTGAATCTCAGGGAGTCTGAAGTTTGGTGGAGAGCAGTGCAGTCTGCAGTCAACAGGATGGCCCCTCTCAGTCTGCGCCTTGGTAAAGGTAAGAACTCTCTAGTGGGTTGGCTGCTTTGCTTTTCTCAACTTCAGCTTGAACCCCAAAACCTGCCTCTGGGTTTTCCTTTTTGTGTTACACATTCTTACTGTCTTCCCACCATTCTTTGAGGCGGGTCACTAGACTGTCAGGGCTAAGCTGACCCATGATCTTCCTGCATCGGCCTGCTGAGTAATAGAGGCTTTCCACCTTCACACCAGACCCAACTTGGGAGTTTTAAATTGTTTGATTTGAAAACAATTTACTACTGTGCTGACCCCAAACAAAGAAATATTGGGTTAAGTGCACCCCTCCATTCTCATGAGACCCTGGTATTACCCAAGAGTTCATAGTAAGTTCCATGTCTGCCAATCCCCATTCTGGGCATGTGGTCATGCTGCATTTATAAAAGCCATCCCATCTGTGTGTATGTGTATTCATGCATGTGCAAGCACATCTATGTGCATGCTAGAGGCCAACTTTAGGTGTCCCTCAGATACCACCCACCTGCTTTGGGTTTTGTTTGTTTTTGAGATGACCTGTCTCATCCTGCAATACCAACTTCCCCTTGGAAGATGTTTTCAAACAGATAAGCCTCCAGAATTTTGTACATGTACAAGATTGTTCTTGAACTATATGGCTTTCTTTTCAATTACAAAATCTTCAGTTTGCATAACCTGCTTTTATCTGTCAAAATATGAGTGGTAACTAGGGTTTCTAGCTTTTGTCTTCATAACTGGACCCAGGCTGACCTACTCTCCCAGGTTACAATGACCCTGCTACCTTGGGCTCTCCAGAAGCTGACATTGCAAGGAGTATTGAGGGCAGCTTCTCTGCAATAACTGAGTCTGGCCCTAGATTCAATTCCCCTGCACCAAAACCCAAAGATCCCTGCTGCCTGTGTTTCAAATAAGCCTGAAGCCCAGTCTCCATTAGAAGGTGTTCATGATGGCTATGCTTACAACATCTGTAAACGGTGTTGCACAGAGTCACACACTGTCCTTACTGCACTTGTGTAGTGTAGGGAGCCTCAAAAACAAACAAAACAGCATAGATGCCTGGAACTGATAACCCAGACCTATAATTCCGGCTATTAAGGAGGCCAAGGAAGTGTTCCCAAATCGAAGGCCAACCTAAGCTACAGAGATAGTTCAAGGCCAACCCAGACAACTTCTAGACAGCTTGTCAAAATGGAAAAAAAAAAAAATTCAAAAGGGCTGGAGATAAATTATAGCTCAACAGTCATTTGCCTACCCAAGTTCCCAATAAACCCAATAACAAAACTACTATGGTGTCATAATTTTGCTGTCACATAACTTGCTTTACTTATTTGGGTATTGCTCAAGAAAGGCTTTCAAGCTTATCTTCAAGTAGCGTATTTTGAAAATCATTATTCATGTTTCCAGATGAAAATATAATTTTATTTTTCTAAGATAATACTGAAATTACAAACATCCAGATTTCCTCCCACAGTTTTAGCAGCACTAAAATTTTATTACAAGGGGCTGGTGAGATGTCCCAGCAGATGAAGGTACTTGTTCGATGATCTGAGTTTGATCTTCAAGTCCATATGATGGAAAGAGAAAACCAACTCCTCAAAGTTGCCCTCTAACCTTTTCGTTAGTGCACGAGCACACACACATACACACAAGTGAATTTTTTTTTTAATTATGAAAAAGGAGTTAACAGGTAGAAATGAGTCTATTCATTATAAATATTAGGACAGAAACAAAACTTTGGAATAGCCAAAGTGATCTCACTCATACATTAAAAACAAAACAAAAGGGGATGACAAAATGGCTCAGCAGTTAAGAGAACTTGTTGATTTTCCAGAGGACTCAAGCTTGGTCCCCAGCGCCCACTTGGTGGCTTACAAACAGCTATTAACTCCAGTTCCAGAAGATCTGACCACCCTCTCCTGGCCTCTAACACCAAGCATATACATGGCACACAAATATTGTTTTAGTTATTGTTCTATTGCTGTGAAGAGACACCAGGACCAAGGCAACTCTTATACAAGAAAGTCTTTAATAGGAAGCTGGCTTACAGTTTCAGAGGCTTAGTCCATTTATCATTATGGTAGGGAGCACGGTGGCAGGCAGGAGTGGTGCTGGAGAAGTAAGTAGCTGAGAACTACATCCTAACCCACAAGTAGAGAGAGGCAGAGAAAGACAGAGATAGAGTGCACGTGTGCCTGTTCTGGCATGTAGCAATATTCTTCCTCCAAGGCCACACCTACTCCAACAAAGCCATACCTCCGAATCCTTTTCAAACAGTGCAAATAGCCAAGTCAATTATACCCAAAACATGTACAAAACTACCACTGAAGAGCTAACAACAGGCTATGAGTCTTCAACATCCCTATAACCTCCCTTCTTTTTCTCTTTTGGGTCCCCTGGTCATAGCGACCTACCTCTTGATGGGAGATGTTATTCTGTATATATGTTTCTCATACTGGTTAATAAAGCCCTGTGGCCAATAGGAAACAAGATAGGTGGGGCTAGGAGACCAGGAGGAGGAAAGAGGAAGTAGTAGGGAGGAGTCGAGATGTAGCCCAGGGAGGAAGGAAAATGCCCGCCGCGGCTCCCTGATAAGACGACCACGTGGAAATACTTAGATAAGTAGAAATGGGTTAATAATTAAGGCAGAGTTAGCCCATTAACAATAATGGTAACTGGCCAACAGGATTGTATCAAATATAGAGTCTCCTGTGTCTTATTGGGGGCCGGCACACCAGACCAGTGGCGGGCGGGCTGGCCGGAAACATACACGCTACAACCTCTCTCTACACAATTTTCTGAGATAGATTGTCTTTCATCACCATACCCAATAAGAAGCATTCAAGTTGGATTTCATTATCTGATGACTAACATCATACATTTATTTCTGTGACACGTGTCAAAGTCTAGTTTCAGGACAGCAAAGATGGACTTCTGCCAATGTGAGCATTTGTGAGGGGAAAGCTGAGAAGCAGCAGCAAGTCAGAAAGCACATATTTGGCACGTCTGGCATAGACAGTGCTGAACATCTGTGACACTACCTGTATGTAGAGAATTTAAAGACTTTTCATCTTTAAGATTGGAGGAGTCCATTACCTGTCCTCTTTGGTCTCTTTCCCAAGCCACTCTTTCACTTCCCCAAGGTAAGCCTGGCATCTGCACCCTTCCTCGGACTACATATGGGACTTAGAAGTCTGTAAGCTCCATGGCTCATCAACCTCATGCTCATGCAGGAAAGATTCCAAACCTTTCCTTCTAGTCCAACCCCCAGGAAGGAAGGGCTAAGTTCTCACCTTTTCTCTGCGTTATGAGTTTAAGATGCCTATCAGGTAGAGATAACTACTTTAATGTATATACAGTTTATTCTATGTAGTAAAGGCATTTCCCCCTTGAATCTGGTGATAGTTTCTATGCATTTTATGTACATTTCTGTGTACCTATTTTCTCTCAATTCCCAAAATAATTTGAAAACTTGCAGTTTTCCAAAGCATACACTATGTCAAGTAATTAATTTTTAGTTTTATTACTACATGAAGGCACTATAGTTCCAACATTCAACTTAAAATGTATCTCTTATTAGGAGTCATGAACTAAGCAAAACAGGATGGGATGCTCAGCTAGCTGCCCAGATGGCTCTGCAAGGAAAGGCACCTGCCCCCAGGCCTGGTGACCTGAGTTTGATCCCAAGAACCCACATAGTAGAAGAGCCAAGTGCATCAAGTTTGTTCTCTGACTTACACAACCATATGGTAGGTGCCTGTACACATACTTGTGTACACATACACATACTTTCAAAGGAAAAGAAAGAAAACCACCACTAAGAAGGCTATTTTAAATAAACAATAAACTATCAAAACATAGTGAGCTTCATGAGATTGAGCCAGTTTAATGGAAGGAGTCTAAAGTATGTGGAAAATGATACAGGGGAATGAATGAGAACAGAGACAAAGAATCAGGCTACCAAGTCAGACATTTGACCCTCCCTACTCATTAGCACATGGGAAGGGGGAGCAATAACTCAAATACCAAGTCATTTCTGCACTGAATAAGCAGAATGGTCTGCCTTGGCAGTGATTCTTATATTACTATTTTCTTAGAACTTATGCTTTTGAAAATTATCTCACTATGCTGGGAATGTAGCTCAGTGGTGGAGGACCTGTCTAGCACACAAAGAGTTTGAGGCTTCCCTGGGTTCCATCCCCAGCACCTTGACCCCAAAAGCTTCCAAAGAACCAATTCACTATATTGTATTTCCAGTGTGCACTATAACTGGCAAAAAAAAAAAAAAAAAAAAAAAAAAACCTAAAATGAACCACTTCTTAAAGATAATCACTAACATATAGTTGTCTTCAAAAAATGCATACTCACACAAGCTCTATACATTAATTTTTAGTATTTTGTACTTTAATACACTATACAGTATTACAAAAATGCAAATATTTACCTAAAAATGTTAAAATAGCCATCCACAATAACTCCAAACTAAAAATGAATGCACAATAAGAAGGCTTTATTAAGCCAAGTGGTGGCTGCACACACCTTTAATTCCAGCACTTGGAGGTAGGGGCAGGCTGAGTTCCAGGCCAGCCTGGTCTACAGAGCAAGCTCCATGACAGCCAAAAGCAACATGGAAAAACCTTTTCTTAGGGTTAGAAGGCATCAAATCACATTTGGGGGGGGGGGGTCATTAATCTATGATCATTTTATATTATTAACAAAATACTTAAAATCAGGCTAGCTATTTTAAATTATACATCATTTTGAAAGTTTGTTACAGTTTGCTCTTGAAAAATTGTACTTAGTTGGAACTAAAGAGATGGCTCAGCAGGTAAGAGCATTTCCTGAGGTCTAGAAATCAATTTCCAAAACCAACATGGTGGCTTGGAACTCCAGTTCTGAGAGATCCAATGTTCTCTTCTAGCCTCTGGGCACCAGGCACACACATGGTACATACACATATATGCATGTAAACACCCACACATGAAAAGTCTTTTAAAATTAAATTTACTTAGATTCTTTCTAGCAATGAGTAGACATACTTCTCCATCTTCTCAACAGGAGTGGCTTATTTTAAAATATCACAATTTCTACTTCTGGGAATACTGCTAGTGAAGCTGAAGCTGAAACTTCCTCATGTTTTCTACTCTAGTTTACCACCCCTCTTTTTTTTTTTTTTTTTTTTTTTGCCATGTGAAGAAATCTATTAGTTTCCAAGCCCTCTTTGATAGTCTAAAAATTAAATTTGCTTGTAAAAACATTTGTTAGTTTGCATTTGCTGTTTATTCTGTTTACAATATTTTATCATAAGGAAGTTTTACAATTCTGAATTGAACCATCTTCTTTAAAGTCTGTTTCTCTACCCTGAGACTTGAAATTGCTATATTTTGGTTATTAACTTTTTCTGAAAAGTATTTTAAAAGCCCACAATTCCACCTAAAACCACCATCATTTTATTTACTTAAACCATTTTAATTACTTATAGCAGTGCATACTTATACAAACTTAAAATTGACAGCCTGTTTCCTAAAGTATTTTCTGGCACAGGCCTTTAAAAAAATGTTAGCTTATTAACTGGTTTTAAGAATTTTTACAAGGTCAATGAGTCATAATATCACACTCAACAATACCCCCAAAGTTCCACACTCTTCTTGTCTACACCATCAGTGCCTAAGTACTCTCCAATGTTTTCTTCTCCCTTCTTTTTTCTCTTTTTGCTTTTTGAGACAGGGTTCCTCTATGTAGCCCTGTCCTGGAACTTAATTTGTAGACCAGTCTGGCCTTGAACTCACAAAGATCCACCTACCTCTGCTGGGATTAAAGGTGTGTGCCACCACCACCACCAGGCTTCTCCAGTGTTTTCTCAAGGACCAGGAACTCATTCTTGGGAGCCAACCATAGTTACATATGATGCATTCTGTTGTAATTATCAGACATCAATCCTAAAGGTGATCTCACTTTAGTTTCTACTAATCTTTCTCTCCATTTCATATAAATAAATTTCAGGGTGAGCCCTTGGTTAAAATTTAAAGTTAAGCTGGGATCACCATCTTGCTCTAACCTCCCACCTGGGGCTTTATATTCTTAGCCTTGATGGAAACTACATGAAGCCCAGGACCCTTCTTTTTTCCACAAGGAGGGTTAAACGTCAGTACTTACACTTCACCGGACTTTGCAAAGATTTGCAATGAAGGGATGTACATGAATGTTGACATGAGCATTGTGCTAGGTACTAGGATCAGATTTGTTCTTCCCTGCCCCTGGGTAAAGGTCAGTCTAGTGGAAGAAACCACCAATTGTCATCAGAAGGTTAAGCACTGAGATAGTACCATAGGCAGGACATCATGAGGACGAGGGAAAGCTTCTAGATAGGAGGCAGGGCCAGCTTTCCTGAGATGGAGATGCCTAAGCTGACAAGAGATAAGAAGGAAAGAAAGAAACATGAAGTTCACACAGAACAGAAATGCAATCAAGCTGAACATGAATGGAAGCAGGAAAACAGAATTATCTTTCTTCTGCCCGGGTTTCCCAAGGGGAAAATTAAATACTATCAGATGTGGGCTTTTTAGAATTCTGATGGTCAAACATGAATGGTATGCTATCTTTTATAAGGTAGTTCCCCCAGTGTCCACGGCTTGTGTTTAAAAGTTAAAACATTCCCACAAAATCCATATACTTCAAGGGCTTAAAGAAAACGTAGATGGATTCATTTAAGACCACCTTAGGTGCTTGCTGCCAAGACTTAAGGGAGTTTGGTTCCTTGGACCCACAAGCTAGAGGAAATAGACTACTCAAGTTTGTCTTCTGGCTTCCACATGTGTGCTATGGTGGCTAGACATGTGTACTGTGTGGTTCATGCACATGCAAGCATGTCTGCTTACATACATTTTAAAAATGAGTTTACAGCTGTCCCTTAAAATAGATGGCTAACAGCTTTCTCTCCAGGCATATCTAAAAGATAATTTCAAAATGAAACCACTGATCCTCGAAGACAACTTACCCTATGATTTTATTGGTAAGAGTAGAGAGACTATGCTTTGGGGCTTACAGAGAGCTCAAACTGTAAGTAATTCATAACTTTTGGGGGCCCTAACAAATTAAATCTGAGGGATGCCAGGTAACTTTGCTTGACTCAAAGTGTGTTCCTTTAACTTCATTTTCCATACTGAAACTTTCCCACAGAAACGTTTGGTACAACTGGGCTGGCCTATCATTCCAGTAGGAAACAGCCTTAAATAGTAACCCTATTTACTTCAAAGGCAAAGGGATAAAAAACGAGCTTTCAACAATCAATCCATCAATCAATCAATAACTCGAAAAGTCTGAATAGTGACTCCTTAAACTAGAATTATTATTTCATACTGTTTGGATTTCCACAACTAAAGAAACCTTCAACATTTTCCCCCAGGACATGGTAACTAGTTATGAGGGTGAAGGGGAAGACACAGGAAGAATGACAAATTTCACTCTAGAGAAGCATGCAACATGATAAAAGTTTGCACTCTTAACCAGCTCAACAGGACTATGTTTTCTGCAGCCAAAACCAGGGGCAGTAGGATTAATTTAGTTAGTCCAAAAACTTCATTCAAGGCACCACCAAGATGATGTTCTATGTTATTTGAGGGATACAAAGTAAAGGACTTATCCCCTTATCTTCAATCTCATAGTCAAAATGTATGGGAAACAAGCCTGGACAAAATTAAATAAAGAAGGTGGAGCTCCCTAGAACAACAGAGTCTATGTTGTGTCAAGACACCTAGCCAAATCAGCTCAGATGCATGTGGCATATTAGGAATTCGAGCCACACCTACCAAGGCCTGACCATAAGACTCAGGAAAGACAGTTTACAAACTGATGAAACATTCTAGCATATTTAAAGTTGTTTGGCTTTTTAGCAAAAAGATTTTTTTTTTTTTAAAGCTGATGCCAATGAGGGAAGGAAAGGGAGGTTAGCATTTTTAGAAAGCACTTCAGCCTTTCCTCCTGGGCTTAGTAAGTGCTCCCCCATAACCTCCAAAAATGGACATAAACAGAGATAAAAACAAGCCAGTCTTGTGTTTGCATACTCAGAATTTAAATTGATATATAACTGTTTCGACTCACTACGGAAGGCAACTAATACAAATTTCAAGTAAAAATAGAATCTAACACCTTGAAACCTTTTCACACACAAAACCCCCATGTCCATATTTTCTTAAACTATACTCGATTCTTCAGTGTGTTAGGTTTAGGTCCTGGAAACTTAAAGTAAAATGGAACTTTGTTCCTCTCGCGTCGCCCCTGTAAGTGCCTTTCTAAAAACAGTGACCATTTATTCCACTCTTAGCCTTGGCTGTTTTAATGACACTCCAGCAAAGAGCGAGTACACACCGAGCAACTAAAAACACTTGGACAACTCGGCTGCAATTTTTTTTTTTAGAACGTGCGCCCTTACCACAAGCCCCCAACGACTCCGAACTAACTACGAGCACCAACGGTGACCTCGTCGGAAGGGGAAATCTTCTCTTTGGCAGACCAGGCTCCCGTAACTTTGGAGATCGGGGCTCTAGGAATAAGCGTGCTTGCGCTCCTTCCTTCCTTCCTTCCTTCCTTCCTTCCTTCCTTCCTTCCTTCCTTAATTAGTGACCAGGTGACAGGAAGAGGGGGCGTTCAGGACCACGCGGGATTTAACACTAGAGGAGCGCGAGCCCCGGGCCCCGGGCCCCCGACTCGGTCCGCCTGGCCCGGCGCCCGGTTACCTTTGGGGTCAGAGCGCGCGCTCCCGCCGGGCCCGGGGGCGCGCCGAGGCCGCCGCGCTGGGCCCAGCCCGACTCCAGAGCGCTGGCGGCCGCCCCGGGGCTCCGAGCGTTTGGGAAAGCACACCGCATCCCCGCGCGCCCGCCGGGCCGCGCTCCCCGAGGGAGCGGAGCCTGGGGCCCACTGTTACCCAATAATCATGCCCCGCACCGTCGCAACAATGCGGGCCCCGGGTCCCCGAGAGCACGAGTCCCTCGGCTCAGAGCCGCCCGGGGCCGGACGGAACCCACAGGGCCGAGGGGAAGGGAGGGGTGGCGCGTGAGGTGCGGAGGCCGGCGCCACACACAGGCCGCGGTGAGTCCGGCTTTTCCCAATGCGTAGCCGGGGCCTGGCCCCGCGAGTCCCGGCCCAGGCCAAGCCCAGCCGGCCGGGTGACTCAGGCCGGGCCTGCGGGCTCCGCTCCGCTCCGCCCTCGGCGTCCTCCGCCCACGACTTCCCCTGCCCGGCCGCCATTCCGCCCGCCCGGCCGCGGCGCCGCTCGGCTCGGCGCCTCGGGCCTCGCCGGCAGCCGGGGCTCGGCCGCCGCGGCCCGAGTCACTGCGACGCCGCGGCTCCGCCGGGGCCTGCGCCGCCTCCCGCCGCCGCGGCCCGAGCCACTACTCACCCGCATCTCCGGGCGCCCCCCGACGCTCGGGCGACGGAGTGGAGTGCTCGCGGGGCCCGCCGAGGTCTGGCCGCGTCCCTCAGCGCCCGCCCGGGCTGCCCCGCCTGGAGCTGCGTGCGACACGGCGCCCGCTCCTCCTCCTCCTCCCCTGCTGCCCGCCTGCCGGCCCTCCTCCTCCTCCTCCCGCCGCCGCCGCCGCCTGCACCACGCAACCCCCGCCCTCTCGCCGTCCCTCCGCCGCTCCCCGCCCTCCCGGCTTCACCGGCTCTGGCGACCACGGGGCGAAGCTGAGGGGGAGGGCGGGCCGGAACGCGCCGCCATCGGCGTCCGGGGCGGGGGAGGGGCCGGGAAACCGTCGCTGCCATCGCCCGGCCAGCCCGGCACGGGCGGGGCGCCGCAACCGCCCTCCCGCAGGCCCCGCTCGGCGCCCGCATTTCTACCTGCACGCCATGGCCCCGCTTCCCGGAGGCCGAGCCGGGCCCCGCGACGCTCCGGATCCTCCCCGGGTTTTCCCGCCGCCCTCGCGTCGGGTCGGCCTCTCAAGTCTCAGCTTCCCGCCACTTCGGACTTCTCGTGGGGGATGAGCTGAGGTTGGGGGCTCCGGCTCTGAAGAAACTTCCGGAAGCGGCCCGGAGAGCCGGAGCGGGGGCCGGAGCCGGAGCGGGGGCCGGAGCCGGAGCGGGAGC
The DNA here is from genome assembly GCA_030556225.1 of Cricetiscus sungorus. Taxonomy (NCBI): domain Eukaryota; kingdom Metazoa; phylum Chordata; class Mammalia; order Rodentia; family Cricetidae; genus Cricetiscus; species Cricetiscus sungorus. The sequence continues at coordinate 26,943,727 of JANBXA010000031.1, forward strand.
GGGCTTGGACCTGCCCCGCTGCTGCGCGCTTTTCCCGGCAGCTGACATGCACCGCGGCACTCAGTGTCTCAGGTCCTGGAGCTGATGCAGAGGCGATGTCCCCAACAGCCAGACGAGAAAGTCAGATGGGCGCAGACTCCGACCCGCTTGCTACCTGCAGGCCTGTGTGCGTGTGTCTAATACTTTACAAACTACACTAGGCTTGTGTGTGTATCTCCCTCTCTAATGCTTAATACAAACTAAAGTAGGCATGTGTGTGTGTGTGTGTCCCTCTCTAATACTTTCTACAAACTAAAGTGGCGTATCCTTTAAACTTTTGACCTCCGTGAGGTTCAATTTTGGATATAGTTGGAATTTGCGATTCCAAGCTGGGATGACACGAATGGTATTGTTTTTACGTCTAGAATAAATTCATCCATTGGAAATCAGCTGTCTTGTGTTTGTAATATTCAGTTGTAAATTTGGCAACATCCTTCTGCCATAGGTGAGAGGCTACAGAAAGTAGATTAATCCCATACCTAGTTATGTTTTAAAATCCTGGTTCAGATCTGCTGTCTGATTCCCTGAACGATCGAGGAAAGATTCTCAGTTCATCATCTGGGCAAAAGATGTATTTGCTGTAACGTCCTGTTTTCAGCAAACTAGAACACTGCAGATTCTAATGCAGCACCACTTTCGGGGCAGAAATCCTCAGCCAACCTGACAGTCCCGTAATTGTTTGTTTTTAACTCGATCAAAAGAAACTTAGGTGTATTTATAACTTTTTTTTCTTTCTTTCTTTCTTTTTTTTTAGATGCATATTATGGGTGGAGATTTTTTTTTTTTTAAAGTTTGTCCCATTTTGTATATTTTAGCTTTCATTTTAAACTGAATTCCTGTATGTTCAAAGATAGTTTGCCTCCTCTTCATATTCCCTAATCTTGGGTCTTTGATCATCGTTCTGTATGGTCTGCTTTTCTGTGACTTCCCACCTTTTAGACATGAGTTGTGTGCATCAACTTTGAGGGTGTCCTCCAGCCCGTTTGGCCTCAAATGCAAGTGTTTAGTCCCACTGAATCCACCCTCCTTCTCACTGTCTCTATTCCTTGATCTAAGTCTCTGTTACCTTCTGTCAGCACTAATCTTCAGTGGCTGGACTATTTCATTCACCTGTGTCCAATTTGCAACCAGATTACATCTGTTCTGAGCAGATAACCGTACCAAACAGGACAAAAAGATGTAATAGTAATTTTGGTCCTCAAAAAACCCTTCATCTCTGTGTCAGCAAACCTGGTGTCTTTCAGGATGAGCTATTTGGAAAGATATGACACCAGAATCAAGGTTAAAAACAGTCTCACAAGGCCAAAGTCAACGAGATTAAAATACAGTTCGGAAATTAGAACCAATAAAATAGTTGGAAAAACTTAAGTTTTAGGTTTAAACAGCTGTTTTTTTTAAATACCTCATTGCCAGCTTCCCATATGTGCCCTTAGGTATGCCTTGGAGACAGAGATTTTTTCCTAAGTTTGCCTGTTCCTTTGGCATTGTTCTGGGAAAACCCTGGAGCCTGCCCAAAGCAGGCTTACTACTAGTCAAATGGAAGAGCACTGAGCCATTTGAACAGCCATGGGAACGATTATTTCTAAGACTTGGGTAAGAAAATAGCCATCTGTGCAAAGGAAGTGGATTTCACAGGTTGGTTTCCAAACTGATCTGGCTTCGCCTGTTCCCAGAGATATAATTACTAACTCAGGGCCCCTTCCAGATTCGAGAACCAACCTCTGAAACCAGAATCTGAAACTTGTAGAGTTTACATTTGTCTTCAACTCTTATTAGCTGGGTAGTTTTGAGCACCTTCCCAGTGTTTCATCTTCATCTGATACAGGGATGATAATAACAGTAACTCAGTGCCTGAGGCTGGAAACCACAGATTTAGTGAACCACTCCTTTTCTTCTACCCAAGTATCAAATGTTGTAATCCTAAAATATTCACTATTAAGCTTTACAGTATATTCTAATAAATCTCATTTGTTTTGAGACAGTGTAATTTATAATTTTTTATGTGTATTAATGGAGGCAACCTGTGTCTATACTATCTGCATGCCTGGTTGCTGAGGGAGGCCAGAATAGGTTCCAGTTACTCTGGAGTTACAGACAGTTATGAGCTACCACATGGGTACTGGGAATTGAACCCAGGTCCCCTGCAAAAATAAGTTGTAGATGGAGTTTGCCTGAGATATCAGCCAAACACTTTGTAATTAATATAACCATCTGTGTATTTATTTGGGACTAAAACTGCTGGAGGACCAGGAGAGGCCGAAACTCCCTCTGTAAGTGCTCTTAATCTCCCGAGCCATCTCTCTAGCTTTCAAAATAGTTGTTATAGAAGAAATAGGCTGGACATAGTGGTAAATGCCCTTAATCCTAGCACTCCAGAGGCAGGGAAAGTATATCTCTGAATTTAAGGCCAGCCTGGTCTACATAGTTCCAGGCCAGCCAGTACCACAAACTGAAACCTTTAGAAAAACAAAGGGATCAGTCAAGTAAATTGTATTTCTGAAAAGTATTTTAATTATGTGTGTGATTTTGAAGATATTTTTTATTACATGTATGTGTGTTGAGGGGGTCTGAAGAGTGAATTTGCATGTGAGTATATGTGTCTGTGGAGGTCATAGTTGTCTAATCCCTTGGGGCTGGAATTACAGGTTGTTGTGAGCAGCCCAGTGTGGGTGCTGGGGATTAAACCTGGGTCCTCTTCAAAGTAGTTAATGCTCAGGAGGCTGGAGAGATGGCTTGGTGGTTAAGAGCACTGGCTAGTCTTGCAAAGGACCCACATGGCAGACAACTGTCTGTAATCCAGTTGCAGGGGATCCTACACCCTCACACAAATATACATGCAGGAAAAACACCAGGGCACATACAATAAAAATAAATTTTAAAAAGCACACACAGCTCCTTGTGTTGTCCTTTGAGACAGGATCTCCCAGGCTGGCCTAAAACTCCTGATTCTCCTGCTGGGATTACAGGCCAGATACTAGGTGTTTTAAAAATATGGTGCTCTCACTATGCTGCTCAGGCTTAATCCACCACTCTTGTGCTCTTAGTGAGTTTCCCGTCTCATGTTCCAAGTAGTTGGGAGCACACCATTCACAGGTACTTACACAGATCACCTCAGATTTTTAAAATTTACATAATCCTACCACAAAATTTAACAACACAAATGCAACATTCTAAAAAAATTCAAAATGTACGACTGGTGCTAATCTATAGAGTGCTTTGTTGCAATCCACTGCAAGAAATGGTTAAAAAAAAAAAAAAAAAAAAAAAAAAAAACACCAAACTAGAACACCCAATGACAGAAGCTGTAGCCCTCACAGAGCTACAACCTCTATTAAGTATTCTGAAAGAATCTGACCAGCTCTACAAAAATCTGTATAGTTTTTATACCGAAGCTATTGTTAAGCTACTCTTGAATTCCTGTTCTTAATAAAACAATAACCTAACTAACCCTCACAATACTGCTCTCATATCATCACAGGGTAACCATTTATTCATCTCTCCCTCTTTTCCCCTCTGTTTTTCCATTCCTCCTTTTCCTCCTTGCTGCTTCTCACCTTGGTCCCTTTTCATGTTTCTCTTTTAGCTTAACTATGTTGTGTCCATCTGGTTATTTTTGGCTAACTATTCAGACCATATTTCACACCCTCCCCACCTTTGGAGTATTCCCAATGGAGGAGGCCTAAAAGTTTGCTTTTTATCTTTGAATGATGGGTGGTAGTCTTTTATGAAAGTTAGGAATCTTTTTTTTTTTTTTCCCCTTTCTCCCTCATTACCTTCAGGAGATATAGGAGATATATGACTTATCTCACTGCCATAGTGTTGTAGTTACTTTTCTATTGCTGGGATCACGGTGACTTTTAGAAAGCATTTAGCTGGGGACTTACTTGAATGTGAGTCCATGGCCTCATGGTGGGTAACACAGTAGCAGGCAGGCAGGCATGATGCTGAAGCAGTGGCTGACAGCTTACATCTAATCCACAAGTCTGAAGGCACAGAGAGAGAGCAAACTGCAATGGCTGGACTTTTGAAACCTCCCAAGACCTCCCCCAGTACCACACCTGCTCCAACAAAGCCACACATCCTAACCCTTCCTAAACAGTCCCACTAACTAGGAACCAAGCATTCAAACATGAGCCTATGTGGGCCATTCTCAATCAGACCACCATGAATAGTAAGTTTTTTGTTTTACTTATGTATTGCTACGGCTCAACCTTTATATTCTCCTTTAAGAACAGTCTTTTTGTTTGGTTGGTTTTTTGTTTTGTTTTTTGAGACAGGGTTTCTCTGTATTGTTTTGGAGCCTGTCCTGGAACTAGCTCTGTAGACCAGGCTGGCCAACTCAGTGATCTGCCTGCCTCTGCCTCTCGAGTGCTGAGATTAAAGGCATGCACTACCAATGCCCGGCTAAATCAGATACCATTCTCCTGTGGTTTTCTTGTATTGGGTTATTCTTCATTCAGACTCTATTGTTGAGTGTTAGCCTTATCCAGCAAACATGCAAACAAAAACCACCCTCGTGGAAACATGTGAAGTAAGATTTGACCAAGTATCACGACACTGTCATGAAAGATTAATCACTATAAGGACTGAGCAGAATGCTCTAGACATAACATAATGAATTGTATTTTATTTCTGTATAAAAAGTAGGCTGGAGCCAGGTGGTGGTGGCACTTGCCTTTAGTCCCAGCACTTGGGAGGCAGAAGCAGGCAGATCTCTGGGAATTCAAAGCCAGCCTGGTCTATAGAGTGAGTTCCAGGGCAGCCAGAGAAACCCTGTCTCAAAAAAAAAAAAAAAAAAAAAAAAAGCGGACCACACAAACTTTGTTCCTGGTTGGTAAACTTTCCCATTCTTCTCTGTTTTATTTCCCCTTTATTAGCCTCTTTGTGCTAGGTACTTTTCTCATTGTTGTGACAAAACATTTGGCAAGGAACAATTTAAGGATGTATTTAGTCTTACAGTTCAAGGATACACAATCCAACATGGTGAGGAAGCCTTACGGTGGCAGGAGTTTGGAGCTGGTCGCATGGCACCCACAACCAGGAAGTACACAGCTCTGAATTCTAATGCTCACCTAAGTCTCCTTTTTATTAAGTATAGGATCTTGGCTCCTGGAATGGCATTCACTGTGCGTCGTCAAAGTGTATCTTCCTATCTCAATGAGCCTGATCTAGATATCCCCTCACAGGTATGCCCAGAGGCTCTTAATCTAGGTTTTCTCTCTCACCTGTGTGTACAGAAGCTTGTCTCCTGGGTGGTTTAAATCCAGTCATGTTGACAATAGTGACCATCATACTCTTTCTACCTATTTATCTTTTCCCAATTCTGGTGTTCAAACCCAGGGCCTTATTCATGCTAGGCAAGTGCTCTACTGCGGTGTGACACCTCCAACCCTTAACTTTAGTTAAAAGATTGGCACCAGGGAAATCATCCATTTACCTAGTCCCTACCTTTTAAAAGATTATTGGCTTAGTGTTTGCAGTAACCTGACTTTGTGGTACTTCAGGCAGATCCAGCTGACTTGCCTGGTTGGTACCTGAAAGGGAGAATGTGGGTTGAGAAACAGCAGGTAAAGATAAGGAAAAGACAGACAGATTAGAGTCAGGAGGGCAACCCAGTGAATACCGAACACCCCGCTTATTCTTCAACATCCTTATATACTCCAACCAAAAGGGAAAATGGCGGAAGCCTTCATCATGATACAAAGAAGAAACAGACTTTTTCCTTAATTCTCCAAACATTTAGTAACTACACCTTAGACTAAATGTCTCGTTATCTGGCCTTGAGGGTTAGGAGTAACCACACCTCAGACCAAGTCCCTTGTTATTTAGATGAGACATCCACAGCTAAAACCAAACATCCTACAGTAGCCATGCTTTAGACCTTTAGGTCTTACGATTTTAACCTTGGAAGAGAAAAGATAGTTTTGAACTCTGTGACCTTAAGCCAAGATGAAGTGGAGCCATCTCTGTGGGCCCCAACAATTTTCCCCCTTCTAAATTTAATTAACACCCATGCTTCAGCCACAGGACAGACAATCATGTCTGTCTTGGGTTGTCTTCCAGTCTTACCTGTCATTGGAACACACATTCTGTCATGTGTGACCTGTCTTAGGTTGCCTGGAGGCAAAAAGATCTTACCCATCTTTGACTACCAGTTTCTGTAATTAAAAGAAAAAAAAAAGAAAAGAAAAGGTTAGGGAATATTGCATAGCTTGACGCCATGCACCTCTGAGCCAACCTTTCAATGAGAGTTCACAAGCAAGCTTGATAATGATGCTAAGCATAACATGTGCTTGTATGGCTATAATATCTCCTATTGAAGGAATGAAGAATGACCAAGATGAAATGGCCTTTTAAAACTGGTCCAGGATATCTCCAGTAGTTTTAGCTGTATCAAAATCTAAATCTGCCTTTTTAATTACATCTAATCTAAATACTCATTAGCATCATGTCAAACTCCTATCAGAATGGGCTATGACTTTTTTCCATTAACACTTACATAGCATAGCAAAGGTTGCAAACATTAATTCCAGTATGATTACTAACAATAGACATAATTGGCTAGATTACAATTCTCATAATTTTGATTCGATCAAAAGAATAATAAAATGTTCTCGTGGTGGGTGAAGTATGTGTAACTTAACAATTCTGAACCTTTTCTTTTTCCCTCTCAAAGTCCAATGCATTGCTGATCCTAATTGCCAAAGGTAAGCATGAGATACTACAGCAGTGTTTGAGTACTGAATACCACCAGCAAAGCTTTGGTCCAACCCCTCATGTACTGAAGGAGTTTAGCCACACATTACCTCCATAACAGTGTCCAATTGTTCTAATGAGTCCTTTTCCCCCAAAGGGGGAAGTCTCTGAAGCCACAGAAGAAATTACTTTCAACTGGCAAAAATGAGTTCTATGTCCTAAGGTGTAGTGTGGATAAATGGCTAGACATTCAGTCCTTGACTGGATCTGGGATAATTAAGACTCAAGATGTCTGAGAAGTTGATACAACAGGTTTGTGGAGAAAGCAGAAACCATTTGTAGTCTCCTCCCCTTCTCAGACTGCAGAAGGATGACATCAGAAGGTCAGGAGCACAGCTTCAGGTGTCATTCAAATTCATTGGTGGGGGAGGGGGCTCCAGGAGTCACAGTATCATCAGGTCTGGCATCCCTCTGTTCTACACTCCTCACCAGACATTCTGGCAGTCACTGAGCCTCATTTTCTTCAAGAAAACACAGTCCCCCCCCCCCCATATTAGAACAGGATTGGCTCCTTCCCATAATCCAATGCCATTTGACTTTAGCAGAAGTTGCTCAAGTGCCATCATGCCTGAATCTATCCATGGCAGATTGCTCACAGGCATCCACATTCAGAAAATTTAAAATGAAGAGTGCATGATTTAATGCATTATGTGGAGACTAGGGGTGCAAACTCCCCTTTGCTTATTTTTTTTTTTTTTTTTTTTTTTTTTGAAGTGTTTTCAAAGACACCGGGCACGTCAATTGCAGGCTTCATTTCAGTCAGCATTTGTCTAGCAGCTTCAATGAGCTGTCTAAAGGAACTAGGACCACAACTGTCCTTAAAAATCTCATTGAGGGGGTCAAGATCCCCTGTAGACAATTTTGAATAGGGTGTCAGCTACCAATAATTATTAAAAATTATTTAAAGATCATAGTCTTTTCGAATCCAAGCTGTAAAGCTTTCATTAGCTGACGTGATCTCATTTGCATTTTCACAGACCTTTGCTGAGAGGAGCTGAGCGACAGCCCTTTGAGTCTGTGTCATAAACTTTGCTCAACTCTTGTATTAACCTCCATTCTCTAGATTTCTTTTTTAACCATGAAAATAAAATTTCTGTGTCCTCTCCTCTGCTAAAGACTATTCATACAGAATCCTTGGGCTCTCCGGCCATGTGTTGGCTTTGGCCGACTCTGGGGTCCGGTTGCCGGAGGTGTAGACATTGTCTGACCTGGTGCTCTTTGACTGCATCCAAAGCAATTCCAAGGGGGGTCTTTGGACTTCCTTTTCCCCTAGGCCATGGTTAGTTCGTTGGAATAAAACATCATTAACTGAAATCCAGTAATACAGCAGACATAGATAACCCTGAAGTGTATGAGGACCCAATATCTGAACAAATTCAAATAAAATCAGAGGTATCTGCTTACTTTCTAAAAGCCCTGAAGCTCAGCCCTCCACTAGGTGACCTGGAGGCCTCAGATTGCTTGGGTGGCCCATGGCAAGCAGGTCATAGGTGGCTGCTTGAAAAGTCAACTGCCACCTTTGTAGCAGCTCTGAGACCATGGTACCCTCAGGTCCTGTTGACCTAGAGTGTGTGTGCTTCCCCAAGCCCCAGAGCAGCTCTGAGACAGCTGTAATGCTGACTTCTGCGTGGGGGAGGGATATTTACAAAATTTACAAACTCTAAACACATCTGCACTTGCTTCTGCTTTACTCCAGCTCTCCCAGCTGTTAAACTATACCCAAGTAAACATACACTCATCTGACTAATATTTTTGTTTCACATCTACAATCATATACGTTCTTACTCCCGAGATTACCTTAGCACATTTGACTTCACTTTCATCGGAGTTCTCACTTCCCACTTTACACCTGTGATGTACATTTGTGGCGTCCATCACTTCTCTCCCCCGTGTGCAGGCTCATGTTGTGGCCTGTCTTTGTAGCACCAGTCTGTAGTAACCTGTCACTTACTTGTATTGTAAAGCTACCAATGACACTGGATGTAGAGAGTAAATATAAACCTGTTAGGATTAAAAAAAAAAAAAAAAAAAAAAAAAAAAACCCAGGGTGTCCATGCACTGCTAGCATTCTTTACTAGGGACAGACATAAAGCAACAACTACTCATCTGTGGCAGTTTGAATGTAATTTGCCTTAATAAGTTCACAGGGAGTGGCACTATTAGGAGGTGTGGCTTTGTGGACTGGATATGGCCTTGTTGGAGGAAGTGTGTCACCGTGGGGGCGGGCTTTGAGGTTTCCTATGCTCAGGATACTGCCCAGTGTCTCAGTCAGCTTCCTGTTGCCTGCAAGATGCAGGGCTCTCAGCTCCAACACCACATTTGCCTATATGCTGTCGTGTTCCCCATCATGATGATAATGGACTGAACCTCTGAAATTGTAAGCCACTACCCCAGTTAAACATTTTCCTTTATAAGAGTTGCCAGGGTCACAGTCTCTTCACAGCAATAGAAATTCTAAGAAATCCTCCTCCCAAGGTACTAATGATAAAGTGAAGCACAGTTCTACCAAAATCCACTTATTGGGCTACCTCACAGAGCCTAGGTGAGCTGATGCTTACACAGCTCCCACAACTCCCAGCACCTGAAAAGCCTTACCCAGTAGAGGTAAGGTCTTCCCCATAGCTGCACAGATGGAAACCCCACCCCCACCCCAGTTTCTCAGGTCAAGGGTAGAGTTTCCAGATGGTAGGGAGCTACTGGATTGCACTACTTTCCTCTGTTACGTGTATGTGTATGAATGGGGCGGGGGTGTGTCGGAGGGAGTGAGGGATGCTGTCAACAAGTCCAAAGGGCTTTGCCAAGATGTATTTCTTGAATGAACGCCTTTCTAACTGACCTTATTTTCCTTTTCTCCTCCCTATAGCCAAAGAGTGTAGTACAAAGTGAGATAAGGATGTGCTTTAAATCAGCCCTTCCAGCTGTGTACACAGCATAAGATGGAAGAGGCTCATGGGACAAGGTTAGGGTACCCTCACTTATACCTACTCAGAAGACAGCACAGCATCCTTCCTGCCCTCACCACCCTCAGGCTCTGTGTGGAACAAATGTGCATCTTTCCGCATGGCCCTTAGCCAAACAACCCCAGTCTCCTGAATGTCCAGAGACAATGCATGTCTGTTATGTCTGTACCTATTATGGTATTAAACGTTTTCTAACAGTCAACTATTTTGGAGTGCAGCTACAGCACCAGTGACAGTTACATAATTTTTTCCTGGTCTCCTTTCCTTGGCTCTTTGCCCACACATTGTCACCTGCACTGGACAAGGTACCTTAACAATAGGACACCTTGCACATTCCTTCCTGGGAAGTTTGCTTATTCTGTCTTGTATCTCCTTACCTTCCTGAGCCTCCTTGTACTTCAAGTCCTAGGTCATTTCTCATCTTGTCAGACTTTAAAGAGTACCTGGGTAGATGGGACTCTCATCTTCCTTTATATGCTCGGGATACATTGTCTGAATTTCTATGACAGTCTTGTTTTGCTACTCGCTAGGCTTCTTGTCTGTTAATCTTATATGGTCTTCCACAGTGCAAAGAGTTTTAATTTTGATAATGTCCATTTTGTCTAGCCTGTCCTCTTATTCTGTCAACTCTGAGAAATGTTATCATTCTAGACTTTGAAGATGTTCTCCTAAAAATTTCCCTATATATGCTACTAGTCCAGTGTCTGCCTGCATGCCATCATGCTTCTTATCATAAAGACAATGGACTGAACCTCTGAAACCGTAAGCAAATCTCCAATTGTCATGACTAGTTTTATGTTAACTTGACATAAGCTAGAGTCATCTGGAAGGAGGTTGAGAAAATGCCTTCATAAGACTGGGTTGTAGGGAAACCTATAGAGCATTCTCTTACCTAGTGATTGATACAGGAGGGCTCAGCCCATTATGGATGGATGGTGCTATCTATGGGCTGGTGGTCCTAGGTTCTTTAAGAAAGCAGGCTGAGCAAGCCAAGACGACCAAGACAGTAAGCAGCATCACTTCATTGTCTCGGCATCAGCTTCTGTATCTGGGTACCCTCCTTATCTGAGTTTCTGTTCTGGCTCACTTCAGTGATGGACTACAGTGTGGAAGTGTGGGACAAATAAACCCTTTCCGCCCCAACTTGCTTTTTCTGTTTTATGGTGTTTTATGGCAGCAATAGAAACCTTAACTAAGGCATCAATTAAATGCTTTCTTTCATAAGAGTTGCCCTGCTCATGGTGTCTCTTCACAGTAATATAACAGCAACTAAGACACCAGAGTTGCTGCTTACAGGGGCTTGGGGAGACAAAGAAGGCAAAATAGAACAAACACACAATATAGGGTTTCTCTATGTTGCTTTGGAGCCCATCAGTTTTAAAACCCATGCCAGTTTTATCCTTAGTGGTTGGAGGGCCTGGTGACTATGCATGTCACTGTTCTCAGTAGTCTCCTTCAGCTGGGTACGGTGGATTCACTGGGTGACACTTGTGACCTTCACCACTGAGAAGGCAGTGAGGACCACAGGACATGAGTTTTTCCACATTGGTTCCAGGCTCCAGGCTGTATTATTCTTTACCTGTACAATGTCACCAGGCTGGAACTTTTGGACAGTCTCAGACACAGATAAAGACATAGCTCCTTGATTCATCTTATAAATAAACCTCTGGGCTTGTTACAGGATCTGTAAGGACATGAGGGGGGAACAGTTAGTAATTTCTGCCTCATGGGCATTTCTTAGCTGGGGTGGGAGTACTCCCAAACGTATTTTAAAATGGAATGAAACTCTTGATACAGGGAGTACCTGACCTTTACAAGGGCCAATGGTAGGAGGCTGGCCCAATTTTCACTGGTTTCAGGGACATTTTAAGTTAAGGTTTCCTTCGATCCTATTCATCCTGTCTGCCCTGAGTTCTGTGACATACAGACACCATGTAGTTTCCCATCAACATTTAGGACCTTTGCCAGGTTTTGGAAACCTTTGGCCATGAAGACCATTATCAGACCCCACTAAGAAGCTCAATCTAATCCTAGGAATAAACTTTCGGAGGGGTTTCTTGGTGACCAATTAGGCCAGGCAGAGGGGGGAATGAGAGCAATCCCGTGCTTCACCATCTGGCAGTGATCTCCAGCCTGGCTGAGTTGCAGCTTTCCTACTCTCTAGCCAGATTCTGTCCTGCTCTTCCTCATCCATGAAGAGGGTGGCCATAATTTTGCTACCGTTATGAATTGTAACGTAAATATCTGTGTTTTCCGATGGTCTTTGATGACTCCCTGTGAAAGGGTTGACCCCACATTGAGACCCACTGAGTAAGCAGAATACAAAACTACAAAAAGCCAAATATTAATTAATTAATTAATTAAAATGTTAGTACATTTAGGGACTTTCCTGGATCCTGGGACAACAGACTAGGTCTCTGATGCATTTGGTCTTTGTTCCTGTTTTCACAAATGTTGGGGCCTACATTCTGGGTTCTAAGGTCAGAATGGTGCCTCTAACTTGGGATCTGTTGTGCTAAGTTCTTAAAGGTCTGTTGTAATTGAAATGTGAATCTTTTCAAGGTCTCTTCCACCAAAAATTTCAGTCTTCTGTCTTGACCACAGCACAGGAAGAAAATATCTCTCTGCTTTGCCTAGTCTTTGGTTTCTATTTCCAAGCTATTTGTCTCTGTGCTGCTTAGTGTTTAGCAAAGAGACCCACATCTAATGAATCTGGGAAGAAGAGCTCTCTGCTGAGGAATTGGCTCCTCCCTGTGTGTCCCTCTTAGGGTCCCCATTGCTTATAAAGGCACTTCTGAAGGCATCACCAGCCCTGACTTCAAGAGTAATAAAAACAAATTGGTATTAGCATGAAAACAGACACATGGATCAATGAAATCAAATCGAAGACCCTTATATTAATCCGCACACCTATGAACACCTGATTTTTGACAAAGAAGCCAAAATTGTACAATGGAAAAAAGAAAGCATCTTCAACAAATGGTGCTGGCATAACTGGATGCTGACATGTAGAAGTCTGCAGATAGAACCATACTTAACCCCATGCACAAAACTGAAGTCCAAATGGATCAAAGACCTCAACATAAATCTAACTACACTGAACCTCATAGAAGAGAAAGTGGGAAATAGCCTCAAGCACATTGGTACAGGAGACAACTCCCTAAGTATAACACTAATAGTACAGACTCTGAGAACAACAGTGGATCAATGGGACCTCCTAAAACTTAGAAGCTTCTGTAAGGCAAGGATATGGTATGGTCAACAAGATAAAATGACAACCTATAGAATGGGAAAAGATCTTCACCAACCCCACATCTGAGAGAGGGCTTATCTTTAAAATATATAAAGAACTTAAGAAACTAGACACCAAAATACCAAATAATCTAATTTTTAAAAATGGGATACAGGTCTAAACAGAGAATTCTCAGTGAAAGTAATTCTCCAAGTAATTTCTAAAGTGGCTATTGGAAATTCCTTTTGAAAACTAATTTTTGAGATTTAAAAATTTCTGTTTATGAAACTATTGCCTAACCAAGGTCACAATGATTCCTTCCAGAAGTCTTATGATTGTCTTTCTTCAGTGATTCATTCTGAGTATTCATTATGACAGTTTTGGATTGTAGTGTGAGGCTAGAGCCCAGGTTTGTTTGTGCCCCACAAATATATACAACTTTTGTGAGTGCCATGTATAAGCAACAATCAACAATTTGCTCTAAAACCTTTTGATGGGAGATGTTATTTTGTAAATGTTTCTCATACTGGTTAATGAATAAAGCACTGTTGGGCCAATGGGAAAGCAAGATAGGCGGGGCTAGGAGACAAGGAGGAAAGAGGAAGTAGTTAGGAGGAGTCAGCATGTGGAGCTTGGAGGAAGCAAGATGCCGGCCCGCCGTGCTCGGATAAGATGACCACATGGAAATACTTAGATAAGTAGAAATGGGTTAATAATTAAGACAGAGCTAGCCCATAAACAATAATGGTAACTGGCCAACAGGATTGTATCAAATACAGAGTCTCTGAGTGTTATTGGGGGCTGGTGTGGCAGCGGGATGGGGCGGCTGGCGGGGAGGAGCAAAGAATGGAACCAGGCCACGCTGGGAAAAACGGGCTCATAACAACCTTTTTCAAAAACCAGTCACCCAGTGTGGGATTTATCATCAGGCTGCAAGTGTTCTTCAATGTTAAAAAGAAATAGCTAGTATCGGTAAGATGAGATGGCCCAGAGGGTATGTGAACTTGCCAAGTCTAGCTGCCTGAGTTTAATCCCTGAGACTTTATGGTTGAAGGACAGAATTAATCCCTGCAAGTTATCCTCTGACTGCCGTATGGCAAGTGCATGCACACACACACACACACACAAATAAATAAATACATAAATAAATAAATACATAAATACATAAATAAGTGAGAGAGACAGATAGATAGATAGATAGATAGATAGATAGATAGATAGATAGATAGATAATGGATAGACAGACAGACAGGTAGATAGTGGATAGATAGGAGTAAAAAAACGACAAATCAGTCAACATGATACCCTCCATTAACAGAACAACCACCACCAGAACAAAAACACATTTCAATTAATTCAGGAAGAACAGCTGGCAGAATTCATACCTTTCGTGATAACAACCCCCAAGCAATGAAAACCACTGGGAATATCCTCGGCTTGAGGAAGGCTGGATGTAAGAAACAAACAGCTGACATTAAGCTTGTGGTGAAGAGCTGACAGCTTTCCTGACAGGACAGAAGTGAGATAAAGATGGCTGATTTTGCACTTTTCATTTGTCACAGTAATGAAAGGTCTAGCCAGAGCAGTTAGACAAAAAATAAAAGTGATCTGACCTGGAAATGAAGAACTAAAACTATTTCTATATACAGATGATGTTATTTTATAAGTAGAAACCCTAAAGTGTTCACAAAAAAAATTTTTTTAGAGACAATAATAAACTTAACCAAGATGCTGGATATAAACACAAGTCTTGGAAATCAGTTGTATTTCTGCCAACAACCAACAACTCAGAGGAAATGAAGAAAGAAACGCCAGGAGCCTTGGGAGATGGCTCACTCAGTAAAATATCTCGCGAACAGGAGAGCCTGTTTGATACTCAGAACTCACATAAAACATGAAGCATATGCACTACAATCTCAGCGCTAGGGAGACAGAGGCAAGCAGATCCCCAAGGCTCATTGGCCAGCCAGCGTAGCCAACTCAGAGAGGTCCAAGCCGGCGCAAGGCTGTGCCTGAAAAAATAAAATAAAAAATGGATTGTTCCTGAGGAACAGCCCTGGAAGTTGGCTTCTGGGCTCCATAGCCATACAGGTGCATGTGACTACACACACGTGCATGTACACACTGCATTCCATTTATGATGTCCTGTTCATACTGAATGCCGTGCCTCTTCTAGTAGCTCTTGCAATCAGGGAGTGTTGTCTTTTAATTTTGTTTTTCTTTTTGATATTCTAGACTTCTACTAGCCAAAAGTTTTGTATCTCCTCATACAATTTAAAGCCAGACTGTTGATTTCTATAATGCTACCTGCTGAAATTTTTACTTTCTTTTAAATTATGTTTTATTTGTTTGTTTGTTTGTGCATGCCACGGGGCATGTGTGGAGGTCAGAGGGTGACTTGAGGGAATTTTTCTCCCACTGTGAAGTTCCCAGGGATCAAACTCAGATTATCAGACTTGGCAGCAAGGGCCACCTCACTGCCCTAAGTGTTAGGATTTTGTTTTATTTTGTTTCTCTGTGGCTTTGGAGGCTGTCCTGGAACTAGCTCTTGAAGACCAGGCTGTTTCAAACTCCCAGAGATCCACCTGCCTCTGCCTCTCCAGTGCTGGGATTAAAGGCACCAACGCCTGGCAAATTAGGATTTTGACTGAGATTTCTTCTCTACGTTTCTAATCTGTTTCTCTACATCTTTACCACAGTCAGCACCCTTAATAGAAGCCAGTATGAATCAGTTACCAACATCTGTCTTCTCAGTAGGTTCTCCCTGATCTCTTATTCACTCTGTACTTGGAATGCTATTTGCAAAACATGTATCTGATCATTTCACCTACTTCAAAGGTGTCTCATTATTCTTGTCAAAATATTTGATGACTGTTAGTGCACAGGTACTGACTCATCAGAACAGGTCAGCATTTTGGAGAAGCATTTTTACCCTTCCCACTACCACTTTGGTTGCTAATTTCCGGGGAAGTCCAGAATGGGCATGAACACCTAAGGTGACAACTGAGGGGATGAAGTTTGAGGAGGACAATGACACTGGAGTAGTTCAGAGTAACAGCTATCTGCCAACCATCGTATTCCTGTAGCAACAACCAAATACCTGGCAAGGAGCAACTCAGTGGACAAAGTTTATTTTGGCTTATGATTTAAAGAGGCACAGTCTGTTATGGTAGGGAAGGATGGAGTAGAAGCATGAGTCAGCTGGCCACGTCGTCTCCACAGCCAGGAAGTACAGAAGCAACAGAAGGAGGGATCTAGTCATAAAACATCAGGGCCCATCCCCAATGGCCTACTTTCCCTAGTGTGTCTCTTAAGGGTCCCATAGCCAACCAAAAAGTGCCAGCAATTGACCAGCTATTCAAAGCACGGGTCTCTGGGGGGACATTTCACCTTGTAAACACAGGAACTGGCACGGGGATGGGAAAAGCCATTACAGCATCTCTGCCACACTGGTACGAAGTGGCAGTCCTTCAGACTGCTTTCATGGCCTCTTGTGACCTGGCATCTGCCCACGTTTCTAGTTTCACCTCCCACCCCCTCTGTTCCGTCACACTGGTTTTCCCTGAGTTCCTTGAAAATATTTCACTTCCACTACACAGCCTTGGGGTTCCTGTTTCCATCTTTCAGCTCACTCACACTCTTCCTTCCTATCTCTTGTCTAAGGAAGTGCCTTTAACTCTGTTACGAATTAAATGGTGGTTTTAGTTAAAAACCCTCATAGCCTCACACCTTTCTTCTTCCTAGCAATCATCTCAGCGGATGTGTTTACAAACGTGTTCAGCAAATCCTATTCTGTAACCTCAGCTGTTAAGGAAATTTGCTTCTTTTGTATCGTTGTATCCTAGTGTCATTTTAGTGCCTTACATATCCTATGTGGCTAAATGTACTGATTGGACAAGTGAATAAAAAAACAAAATTTGGAGTGTACAGTACACTGACATACATTTATAATTTCAATATTTTGGAGGCTGAGGCAACAGGCATATGAATTTGAGGTCAGCCTGGGCTATATAGTGAGACCTTGTCTTAAAAATAAAAACAAAACTTCAAACAAA
The DNA here is from genome assembly GCA_030556225.1 of Cricetiscus sungorus. Lineage (NCBI taxonomy): Eukaryota > Metazoa > Chordata > Mammalia > Rodentia > Cricetidae > Cricetiscus > Cricetiscus sungorus. Next base: position 26,960,769 of record JANBXA010000031.1, read on the forward strand.
TCCCTGCACCCCCCTCAAAAAAAAAACCCCAAAAGATTTCAGTACTTTCCCTGGCAAGTCCATTCTTTCCAAATTCCCCATCTTGGTTCATGACATTATCTACTCCGTTATTCTATCAAGAGACTCAGAAATCTTCTGAGATTGTTCCTTCCTGCCTGCCCCCATTAGATGGACACCGGGTCCATTCTATTTAAATCCATTTCCACCTTGGTTCATGTTACATCATTTCTCTTTCAGGCTAGAGTAGGTTTCCCCAATCTCCTCTTCCTGGGTTTGAGTGTGCGTGTACCAGGCACTGTCACCCTGCCCTTTGGGTAATCCCTTGAGTCTGATCAGGTGATTCTCCTTGTAAACCACCTCAGAGTGAAGTCCAAAGTCTCTTATGATTGGGTCTTGTTCACCTGTTTTGGGCTTCCTGTTGTGCATTCCCTGTGTTCTCAGGCAACTTCTGTGAGAGTGAACAACCCTGGACACAGGACCCACGTTTCATTCACTCTATTCTTAGGACCCAGCATCACGTCTGGCAACAAGAGCCACTGTTTGTGGTATTGAAGGGAAATGAATAACCTTTTTTTTTTCGTTTCATTGTGCTATCTGTAGCAAATATGTAGCCCAAGGGGCATAGCCTACAAGGATGGCCATCATGACAAAGTGGACTAAATATTTACAAATTTAATAGACTATGCCTAGAAAAGTACTCAAGTAAGAATTATTATAATTGTAAAGGTTTGATTAGTTTTTAAGATTTATTATTTTTATTTTATGTGCATGAGTGTTTTGTCAGCATGTGTACCCAGTGTACGCCTTGTGCTTGTGGAAATCTGATCCCTTGAAACTGAAATTTAGGGGTATTTGTAAGCCATATGGGTGTTGAGGATTGAACCCAAATTCTCTTCAAGAGCAACAAGTACTCCAAACACTTGGGTCATTTCTCTAGCTGCAGAGCTTTGATTCTTAAAGGCACAGTAGTTTAGTTGTGTGAGAAAGTCACCTATGGAAAATCATATTCTATGAATCCTTGGGATAACAGGAAAATTTGGTGAGGGTTTAAAAATATTCTGTTTCTGGAGGTGAAGAAATAGCTTGGAACTTAAGAGCTCTGGTCACTCTGGAAGCTCACAACTGACTGAACATACCATTCCAGGAGACCAGAGGTCCTCTTGTCTCTGCAGATACTACATGCATGTGAATCACAGACATATGTGCAGGCAAACACACACACACACACACACACACACACACACAGAGAGAGAGAGAGAGAGAGAGAGAGAGACAGAGACAGAGAGACAGAGATACACACACACACACCACAAAATAAAATAAATATTTTAAAACAAAACATTATATTACCTTGTGTATATAGGTGGAGGGGGAGATTTAACAGTATTGGTGAATATGGCATAGCCTTTCTATTTATTAATGAATTTACTTTATGAGAGGGCATGCATGTGGCATGGCGTGTGTATAGGTCAGCTTGTAGGAGCTGACATCAGTCACTTCTACGATACGGATCGTGGGAATCCATCACCTGTCATTAGGCTTCATGAAAAGTGCCTGTACTGGCATAGCCACCTTGCCAGCCTAGGCTTACCCTTTCCTAAATCCTATATTTACACAATTGTTCCTGTTCTCCATATATTGTTATACTTGGGATTTAGAGGGTTCTAATTAGGTGTTTTTATTTGTTGTTCCAAGAGACTGTATTTAAAATGGAAATTAAATTTAGGTATAATTTAAGGTGTGGCTGGAGAAACCTGCAAGCAAAGATATCCGCAATTCGACATAAATGGGAAGAAATTATGTCAGCAGGTACACAACAGACACAGACTATTTAAGGGACCAAATTCCCATCTGCTTAAGGCATCTGGTCCACCAAGACTGGGACATAAAAATCAAAAGGAACAGGCTTCAGATACACGGTATAAATCTCCTTTAAACTGGGGGACTCCAGCCAGAAGCTATTTTAGCAGGATGTCTAGGGAACAGCTGTGATACACAGGCGGTATAAGATGCCATTAAGCATTAGAGAGTCTGACTTTTTCTAATGTGTGGTATGAAGAATTAGGATGATTAAGTGCTAATTGTTTCAGCTTTCTAACCAGAAAGATGACTTTCCCTCGAAAGGTAGGTAAAATGGGTACTGACCTAGTGCTGATGTTCATATTCAGCTTGGAAAACTGCTGGAGTTAATGTCTAACCTCAGGCTGTGTCCTCAGAAACACAGTCAGCAACACAGTCTCCCAGCAATCAGCAGAAGGCATTGACTCATCAAGGCCCTATCTTCCTTCTTCTCTCTCTTATGCCCTCTCTTCCCTCCACCTTTTTATTATTTCATAAATCCATTCATTTGTTCATTCATTTATTCATCCATTCTTTTGATTTTTGAGACAGGGTTTCACTCTACCGAGCCCTAGTTGGCCTAGAATTATCTGTATATAGATCAGGGTGACTTTGAACTCGTAGAGATCCACCTGTCTCTGCTCCCAATTTCTGGAATTTAAGGCCAGCACCATCATACTAGGCTGGTTTTTCTTTTTCCTGATCTCTTGTGTGTGTGTGTGTGTGTGTGTGTGTGTGTGTGTGTGTGTGTGTGTGTGAGAGAGAGAGAGAGAGAGAGAGAGAGAGAGAGAGAGAGAGAGAGAGAGAGAGAGAGTGTCAGCTTCACTAGTTAACCCAATACAACACTGAGCTTGAGATGCTCCTACTTCAGCCTACCACGGGCTCAGTTACAGGTATGCCTCCTTACCTGGTTATGGACAAATCTTTTATTATATATGGTAGCCATAACAAGCTGACAAAGATGAGTTGCCATTATAAATTTTTACTCTCAATGAAATCTCATATATTGGCCCAGATGAATATAATTTTAATTTAATTTGGGCCTAGTGTAGTTTGCTGGCTGTCTTAGTTACTTTTGTATTGCTGTGATAAGATGCCATGACTGATGCAACTTATAAGAGTTTATTTGAATCTTACAGTTTCAAAGGGTTAGAGTCCATGACCAGCATAGCCTGAAACATGGGAGCAGGCAGGCAGGTATGGTGTTGGAGCAGTAGCTAGGAGCTTATGTCTTGATTCACAAGCATGAGACTGAGAGAGGTAACTAGAAATTGTGGGGGAATTTTGAAACCTCAGATCACACCTCCAGTGACATACTCCCTCCAACAAATTCATTCTTCCTAATCCTTCCCAAACTGTTCTACCAACTGGAGACATATGAACTTATGGGACCCATTCTCATTTAAACCACCACACCAGTATACCAACTTTGTAAAAACTATTAAAAAACTGAATTTGCATTACTAATAAAATTTCAAAGGGAGTAAATGACTTTTAGGCACCCATATAGCATTTAGAATTGTCATTTAAATGTCATTGACTATTTTGCTTACCAAATCGCTATTGTCTTTCATGAAGTAACTTGTAGGAGGCAGCAAATTATTATCCTGTGTCCATTTTTCATGTCAATATACTTCCAATGGGTTGGGTTGTGGTGGCTTGTACTTTTAATATCAGCATGAGGGAAGCAGAGGCAGGTAGATATCTATGAATTTGGGGCCATCCAGATCTAGAGTGAGTTCCAGAATATCCAGGGCTATACAGAGAAACATGGTTGAAAAAAACCAAACCAAAATAACCCCCTCCCCAAACCAAAAACAACCCTAATATACTTTTAATGGAAGCCATTGTATATGCTTAATAGAAATGCTCATTCCTATTGGGGAGAAAAATAAATATTAAAAAGCCAGTAATTAAATAGTAGGCTAAAACTATGTGCCATTGGAGGTTAAATCCTCTAGAACTTGAGTAACAGATAATTGTGAGCCCCCCATGTGGTGCTGGGAATGGTGTCAGGGTCCTCTAGAAGAACAGCCAGCTCTGTGTCATGATTAGGAATTGTGGAGCTTCCGAATATCAGAAGGTAATGCATTTTGAGTTCGTGAGGGTAGACTTTGAGGAAGTCCATCACATGGATAATGTTGTAGTTTGGATTATGAAATGTCTCCTCTGAAGTTCAGTGTGTTGAAGGCTTTGTCTGTAATGCAAAGACTAACTTGATGCTTTGTGAAAGTAATTGGATCATACTGCTCTGGCCTAATCAATAAGCAAATCCATGAATGGGTTCATAATTTGCTGGTGTTATTAGGGAGGTGGTAGAAGCTTGGAGGTGGGTCCCTGTTGGAGGAAGTAGGTCACTGGGGTCATATCTTTGAAGATTATATCTTGTTTCAAGCCCTTCCTATGGCTCCCTGCTTTCTGACCACCTTGCAGTGTCTCATTTTACTCCATCAGTTGACCTTGCCATGATGTTCTGCCTTACCACGGACAACCCTAAAAGCAATGAAGCCAAGTTCCTACAGACTGAAACCTGAGAAGAAGTAAGCCATTCTCCTGTAAGTTGCTTTCCTTGTTTAATTCTGTCATAGTGACCAATAACTGTCTCACAACCACCTGTAATTCCTATTCCGGGAGATCTAATGTCTTTTCTGACCTTTGATGGTCCCTGTATATACCTGGTACAGACACGTGCACTTAAAGACAATGCAGGCTTCCATTAGCTGACAAAGGATTTTTCTGAATTTATTTTCAGTAACTAATTCTGATTTTGTTGTGAGCAGACCATGCCATGGGTGGATGTACTTGTGTCTATTTAGAATTTATTTCATAATTATAGCTTCACAAGTGACATTGAACTTGTTGCTGACAAATTGCTAAGTAACCCCGACTTCACTTGACAGTGTAGCTATTCAACTGTAACTTCTTTCATTCTGATCTTTATTGCTGACATTAGCTCTCGGCTCACTTAGTGTGTGTGTGTCTGTGTGTGTGTGTATATATATCACAATTGTTTGTATTAAAATGGCTAAGAAAGAGTTAAAGGGGCTACTGTATTCAAAGAGGCTGTACTGAAGGGAGAGGCAGAGAGCTGACAAGAGGCAAAGAATCGAAAGTATCAGTAGGTAGTTAGCCAAGGAAGCCAGGCCAGGAGTGGTTGGAAGGTGAAGATCCACCTTAAAGCTCAAGTTAGGCAAGGCAGCAAGACATGAGGCTGTAGGGACACCTGGGTGTGGGCACCTGGCAGTGTGAGTGGACCATATCCATCAGCGACACCACACTGAGCTGTATCCCCAGGGACAGAGGTGAGAGCTCTGGCCACCTGTCACTCTTATGGCACATGAGATAGTCTGATGCAACCAAGCCCTAGTCTAAGGGGTCACTCCTTTTATATGCTCCAAGCTGAAGGGCTGTAACCTTTGTTGTTCTGACATGTTTGATAAATTAATTAGCCCATTTTTCCTGATTGTGTGTGTGTGTGTGCACGTGCATGCATATATGTATGAAACTGTGCATTTAGCTCAAACACAAAAAATGATGCCTGCTAAAAACATGGTTGATTTTGAAAGCTGTCAATAAACAAAACGTGTGATGAGGAAGCAAGAATGTCACCTAACAAGTGCTGTTTGACCTGTGTCTCTAAGATACTGGTTTTCCTGAAAATGTAGAGAATTAGGAATGCATAGTTCTGTGGTGAGGGTATACGTCGCCAAATGTGTTTTACTGACTAACAATTTTAAAGCTTTATTTATGAATCTCTTAATTATGTGCATGTGTTTTCTATGTGCCGGTATGTATATATGAGTGCAGGTGCCCTCAAAGGCAGAGGTGTCAGATACCCCCTGGAGCTGGAGTTACTGGAAGTTGTGACCTGAATGCTGGGATATGAGTGTTGGGAATCAAACTCAAGTCCTTTGCAGCAACCACTGAGCCATCGATCTCTCCATCCATCTTTTTAAATCACTGCATCTTTGGTGATGGTGAGATAGATATCTTAACAGGTAGAAGTGCTCACAAGTCATCCTCTTACCTCCACACATAGTGCACATACCATCCAATAAAACACACAAAAAAAACATGTTTTTAAAAAATTAAAATTTTACACCTTTGGCCTTCTTTCTGAGAAGTGACAGAGATTAAATTTAATTAATACTTTTTCCCCTAATGTACAAAAGTCTAACTGTTGATTAAAGCAGACAGAATAACAAGATAGCATCATTCTAGTAATCACATTCATAAAAACTGGTACACAAGTACAAAGATGTGGGCCCATCTCAGGGAGGCAAGTGAATAGCCAGAATATTTTGCAAAGATTTAATTTTTAGCAATACAACACGAATAAAAGAAATGACATATCACATTACATTTAATATTGAATTACATGACCACAGTGTTATAAATTCTACAATTTCACAAGTGCTTTGTTTAGGTTTCTTTACTTTGTTTAGGCTTTGTTTTTTGTTTTTATTGTTGCTGTTTTAAGACAGGCCACGTGCAGCCCAGGCTTGTATCATACTCACAATGTAGTTGAGGGCAACCTTGAACTCCTGGTGCTTCTGCCTCCAGCCCTTGAGTGCTGGCATTACACGAGTGCACCACCATATCTGTTTTATTCAGGGCTAAGGATCAAGATTGCTTGCTGGGCAAGTGCTATGCCAACTGAGCTACACCATGGCCATAGCTAGTTGCTTTGGAATTACCAACTTTTAGCCTCACTTTAAAAACAAAGGCCTATTTAGTAAGATTATTAAATAAACACATGTATCAGAATTTACATCCTAGAATACCAGATTTATCAGGAGATGCTATTCTAAGATAAGAAAGTTCTGTTCCTTTTCAGCATCTGTGATGTGCTTTCAGTTCCAATGCTTTTCTCTCAGCTTAGCCTGATTCAGTGTTACACACACACACACACACACACACACACACACTCACACACACTCACACTCACAACACACACTCACACTCACAACACACACTCACACACACTCACACACACTCACACACACTCACACACACTCACACACTCACACACACACACCAACTCCTTCAGGAATCTGATTCTCTTTTTCAGAGTCTTAAGGGGATAATCAGAAGAGTTCTGATTTCCTTTTTTAAACCAAAACAGAGCAAAACAAAACCTTAATTTATTTTATTTTAGGTGTATGTGTGCTATACTGCACGTATGTTTGTGTTCCATGTGCATATCTGGTGCTCTTGGAGACTAGAAGGGAGTGTCAGATCCTCTGGAACTGGGATCACACAGGGTGGTTAGCTGTCCTGTGAGTGCTGGGACCAAACCCAGGTCCTCTGCAAGATGGCTCCACAGCTCTTAGCTGTGGGTCTAGTACTGAACATTACATTCTGCTACTTGAGAGTTGGGCATAGACAAACTAGATTCTTCCTTTCGTACTTATTTTCAGCTTTCCTTGATTAGTGACAGAAGTAGAGGAACCCAAACACCGTCCTGGGACTTGAGAAGCCATTTTTGCGGGGGGGGGGGGTAAGTGTCTGAACACTGACTGCTTTAGCCCTCACTACATTCAAATGAGAGGAAAGGGCAGAATACATTAACTTTCCCATTTAGAGGGTCTTACACTGGCTTGATGTGCCAGGGTTTTCCTGTGCTCCTGACTTTCACAGATTCATAGGTGAGTAAGTTAGGCATCACTCTCTGCTGCTGTTGGTGCTATGCACGTGGTGGTTGTTTCTTTGCATAAACAAGGGACAGAGTCATTCCTTCTCAGCATTTGTATTTTAAATGGAGTCAGCACTGCTTATAAAGACCAGCCACTCAGGGCAAAGCAGGCTGAAAGCTACTATTTGCACAACAAGGGATGACTTAGAGCAGGCACAGCCTGGTCTCTACTCAGAGTTCATGATGGAAGCAGTGCGTTTGAAGGCCACTGTTCAGGATCACAGGTGTGGTCCCTCAGCCACTGTGTATTCACCAACACTTCAGGTCTGAAATGCCCAAGAGCTGTTATCTCTTGATACCTTAATAGGCAAGCATATACAAGGTCTCTGTGTCTCTCTAATTCTTACAAATTTTCTCTGGAAATAATTTCTGGTAAGGGTAAAAAATTTTATTTTGAATGTCCTCAAGCTACAGTATAGCCAATTTCTAATATTCATTGAAATCTTACCTCTTATTTATAAGGGACATCTATCTCTTTTGCCTCCCTTTACTAAAACAGAAACTTCCTTTGCAGAATTTGTCAGTTAGTGGAGTAGTGAGGGACTAACTCACAAGGGCCAATTTTTAAGATATCTTCTCAAAATTTTGGATGGCCCACTGCCACACACAGACATCTTTAACATTAAATTGTATGTCTAAACTCATTATTTAGGACAGGCATGGTGCCACACACCTGTAATCTCAGCCCCTGGAATGCAAGGCAGTGAAACTGCATGCAGCAAGTTCAATGCACAGGCTGGAGATGTAGCTGGGTTGGTAGGATGTTTGCCTGCCATACACAAAAGTCTGTTTTTGATCCTCAGCAGGGCATAAACCCCACATGAAGACATATGCCTGCAATCTCATTTGAGAGGTGGAGAATCATGAGTTCAAAGTCATCTTCAGCTCACATGGGGGAGGGGGTTTGAGGCCAGCCTGGGCTACAAGAGATCCTGTTTTTGTTTTTTTAAAAGGTTAATCTATACTCAGAAGTAATCACTTTCTACTTATTTTACTGCATTTTCTTATTTCTCAGGGTCTCACTGCTGCAGAATTTTATCAGTAAGGTAGAACTATAACAGGGCACACCTCCTCCCAGCTCAGAAACTACATTGGTAACTTGAAACCTTCCCTAATGCAAGCTTTACAAGGAAGCTAGTGAACTTTACAAATGTGGATCTTGTCTGCAGAGCTGGTTGTTTTTTAACATTATCTCAGCATTCCAACAGGCATTCCTTACCACACACTTCTCTGTTGGTATGGTTCAAATAGTTTGGCCACACGTAACAATTCCAGGGTGCACTCATGACCCCTGTGAGGTCACTAAGTGAGTTGATATAAGCAAGCAGCTGTCAGTAGTCTTTTTTTTTTTTTTTAATCATTACAAATCAAGAGGTGGCCTAATATGGAGGCTGACACAGAAGGAAGCAATGCGGACAGATGGAATCAGACTCTTAATGATGTCATTTAACATCTGGATCCAAGCTTGTCTGAGGCTATTGTATTCTAAATTTTCCTGTTATGTGAATCAATCATGTGTTCTCTATTTTTGGTCTGTCACTAGAAACTAATGAGCAATTTTCTACAATTGAAAGAAAATAGGGGTTGTTACCAAGTTATAAAGAAAACAACAATGCAATAGTATAGTATAGAATGCATGCTCTAGAAGCAGGCAAAGCTCTATGAGTATGAGGCCAGACTGTCTACATAGTGAGTTGCAGGCCAGCCAATGCCACATAGTGAGGCCCCATCTTAAAAAACAAAACAAAACAACAAACAAACAAACAAAAACAAAAACAACAACAAAAAAAGGAATTGATGTAAGTTAGAGTGATATTTACATCCCATAGTTTTCCAGGTGGAGCCAAATCCATACACACTAAGAAGACTATTGAATTTGTAAGGTTCTACTGATTGTCCTGAATGGCAGAATATTTTATTTAGATTTGTTTATTGATACCCACGATTTGCCTGTCATCATCCTAACCCTATAGGCACCCCATGAAAAGTCCCTGGGAAACATTCCCCTATGGGGCCACAAGCTGTCACACAAGCTTGGTGTTAAATGTCCTTAAAACAAATGATGAGGCTTGAGGCTGAAAGAGTACATGCATATTTTAGAAGGAGTCTGGTGTGTAAGACCAAAGACTGGCTTCCTGGCCCAGGTTTTCCCACGATTTTAAACCAAATGCTTCACATCCACCTGTGTCAGTATACTGGGAAGTGATGCCAAGTGACGTCAAGGCTGTTTATTACCCTCTCAAAGTCTGAGATCCTGCTCTTAAACATTTAAATTACACCTGTTCTCCAACAGTCAAACCTTTTCTCGCAAAGCACAGAGAAGTAGTTAAGTGAATTACCACATTTCTGGAAAACAATGAAAAACGCCAGACAGGGTAGATATGTATGTAGCCCTGGCTGTTCTGGAACTCGCTCTGTAGAGCTGGATGGCCTATAACACAGAGATCCTCCTGCCTCCACCTTCCCAGTGCTGGGAGTAAAGGCCTGCACCTCTATGTGGACTCTGTTTCCACCTTTGTAATCCCAGGAAGAGGAGTGAACAGGACAGACGTCTTCACGGTGGGGAATTGTGGCGGGAGAGATTTTATAGTCTATGTTTTGGCTTCTCACTCTTTACATCTGGGATTACAGGTGCTAATTAAATTGATAAAAAGGCATTTTGTTAAAACATGTGCCTCACACCTGCTGTGTCAGCAGGTGCAGGCTTCTTGCCTGGCGTGATTGAACAGTTTTTTACTACCTAACAAAGAAGGCAGACAGAAAGTCATAGCTTGAGGGACACAGGAAATACGTCCCTAATTTATTTTTCCCAACAAATATCGATTAATTTGTGATGGCGGGTTTAGGAAAGCAGACATTTTGGATTTGACATTCTCAATTATTGGGGAGTGACAACTTTGCTTAATAGTTATCATTAGTACAAGAAATTACATCCTGTCCTCAGCCAATTAAGGACAGGGATGATAAACCCAGAAGTTCAGCTTTAGAGGAAAATGAGAAGATACCACTTCTCTATGAGGATGCTTTTGCCAATTGGACTCAGAGTTACTTCAGTAAAGATCTTATTGTTTAACTTATTTTTTTTTTAATTTTGTGCATAACCGAAAACAACTCCACTTCACTCTTATTCTTTAAAATATTTTTACTTTTTCTTTGACATTTTTATACATGTATACATTGTATCTTGGTCATATGCACCCCGACTCCTCCTTTGCTCCCTGTACCCACCCTCAGCCACTGAAACAGTTGCTTCTCCTACCTTTACATCTTTTTTTTTTAAGTACCCCATTGAGTTCAATTAGTGTTGTCTATATGAACATGGACAACTTACCAGCGACCACATAATACTTACTTATGCTTTACCATCAACCTTTAGACACAGGACATGCCTTCAGGAAAGCTAGAAAATTCTCTCTTCTGTGTACTTGAAGTTGTGGCTTCTAGGATGGCAATATTTTAGCCTTGTGAGCTTTGTCCCTCTGTCTGAATGAGTTCATTTTGCTATTGCAATAAGGAAGTATCTACAGGCGACACATAGATCAATACAATCTACCATGTTTCAGTACAATTTTGTTACTTAAAAACAGGTATCAGGATGTTAAAACATTTTCATTTACCCATTCATCTGTTGATGGGAGGGATAGATTGGTCCTGTTTCTTAGCTGTTGTGACTAGAGCAGCAGTAAATACTGTATCTAATAAATATATACAACCAGAAATTGTTCAGTATTTAAGTATATGGAAATGCTAATTACCTGGTTTGATCGTTGCACATTGAACATATGTATTAATTGTCACATTATGGCCCATAAATTTGTATAATTGAAATCATAATAAAAAGGGAAGGAAATGGGTAAAGAAGCTACTAGGGTAGCGTCTACTTCAATGGGCAATGCACATAGTTAAAGGAGTCTGGAAGACGGCTCAGCATCCCCCCACAAAGCCAGATGTGTTGTACACCTATGGCCCTACATCCCTACAGCAAGAGGGGAGGTAGAGACAGTCGCATTGCTCACAAGCACGAGGGCCAGCTAGCTGGCATATGCAGTGAAGGAGCAGGATCAACATACACTCCCTGAACAAGGTGGAAGGTGAGAAGTGACTCCCAAAGTTGCCCTCTGACCTCCACATGTGTGTTGTGGCAGCCCTGCATATGTAAACACACCACACACTCAGATTTTACAAAAAAACGAATTACTTCACTGGTAGTATTTGATGGGGGAAGTCTTCTGTACATTTGTTTCTCTTAACTGGTTGATGAATAGAACACTGTTGGCCAATAGGGAAGCAATACAGGCAGGACTAGGAGACAAGGAGGATTCTGGGAGAGGCAGGAGAGAGGCATGGTCTTGAAGTGATCTCGGGAGGAGAGGACGCATGAGTCTGGCCGTCTTGGTAAAATAAGACCATGTAGAAATATATATTGATAAATATGAGTTAATAATTAAGACAGAGCTAGCCAGTAAGAAACACTCATCACTGGCCAGCAGTTTCATAATTAATACAAGTCTCTGTGTGTTATTTGGGGCTGATGCGGCTGTGGGACCAGGCTGGCAAGAAAGTGCTCATAACAAGTATTAATGCGCCCCTTTATTATAAAATTATCAATACCAGTAAAATAATGTGGTAGAAGACGAATTTGTCTAAGGCTCCTTGAAAGACTAGTAAGTTGTGTGATTTGTCATGATGGCTTTTATTTCACTCAAGTGTAATCTTACATCTTGCCTGACCTTGGCAAGACATTACTAGATTCAAAGTTCCATGAAGTAAGCATTTGTTTATTCTGAAGACAGAATATAATAACAGACTCCTCTCCCTCTCATTGGCAGCCTGGTACAAGGTTCTAATATTTTACTTAATTACGGTAGTTTATACATTACTTTTGTTAGATAAAGATGTGGGAGGAAATAACAACAATTCTGTTATTAACACTTTAGGGCCGTGTGTGTGTGTGTGTGTGTGTGTGTGTGTGTGTGTGTGTGTACATCTAGATCTGAAGTGTTTTGCCAAGAAATGTGGCACAATGTTAGACTTCCCTGTTCTTCTGGTGGACAGGGGCGGGTCGGGGGGTGGGGGTGGGGATGGGGAGTGGGGTGGTGGTGGTGGTGGGGGGAGACAGGATTACATCAGCGAGCAGCCATGAGCAAAATAAACCATATGGAAGCATAAGAAATGTGTCATGGGAATTTTATGTGTCACTAATTTTATGTACCTTTTTTTTTTTGAGTGTGAAGGTAACATATGGCTTCACACATCAAATGCACATACACAAGTAAAGAATTGAGTCTTCCATGATCCATCTTGCCCAGTCTCTCCTAGATTTTATCTTCCTGTCTGTGCCAAGAGGGTTGCTATCATTTTTTTTTCTGTTGCTTCCGGATTGCTTAAGTCTGCAAGCTGCATCTCCATCCCGTTTCCTCTATTATGATTCAGTTAGTAGATGGGATCTTACCTGTAAGATCCTTTCTCCAAGTATCGACTACTGCCAGATCTACTGTTCTATTACCCAGACTCCTAATTTGTGTGTACTAGAAGGGTCGGTCCGTTACTTAAGAGGGGACAAGAGGGGAGGTGGTTATGGGAAGCAAGTTTGCTTGACTTTAAAATCATTAGGACTGTCTGTCTCGGGGGCGGAGGGGATGGCTCAGCTGATAAGGTCCTTTTGGCACAAGCATGAGGACCAGAGTTGGGAAGCCCAGGACTCAAGTATAAAATCAGGTGTGGTGTTCTGCACCTGTAATCCCAGTACTGGAGAGGCCGACAGGAGAATCCCTGACCAGCCAGTCTTGGTCAATCAGTGGGTTTCACATTCACTGAGAAAGGGAGAAAGTGATACAGAAAGTTACCTGGGATTCACCTCTAGTGCTTATCCCTTCAACCCCCCAACATGTACATGTGCATACCCCTCCACACACAAATACAGAGCCACATACATGCATCTACTTAAGTCCTGCCACTGATCGAGTCCTTCAGAAGAAAATACATAAGAAGGGGCAGAGAAAAGGGAAGAAACAAAGCCAGTGTTCTTTGGAGAAGTCATAGAATTCAGGGCATAGATAGAGAAGAAGGTTTTGGGAAGAAAGTGTGTCTACTGGGATTGAGTGGAGGGTTTATTTAGGTTTTTATTATGTACATCTGTACATTTCTCAATCAAAGGCCTTCATTTCAAGGGAGAGGCTGTGGAGCACAGTTTGGAGAGAGAGGCTGAAATTGTGAAATAACTAGAGTGGGTATTCAGAGCATAGAGTATAAGAAGTCAACAGCTGCTCGGCAACACCAAAGGTCCATGCAAAGAACAGTTATGAATGTGTGGCAGCACCAGTCTGTGAGGTTGCCATCTGATCCCAAACAGCTTGCAGCCTAGGTGGACAAAGATCTTAAACCTTGGCTTGGTACTAGCTGAGTCTTGTAAGGTGCCTGGGGAAGTGGATAGTGGAGACAATAGAACTGGAGAGTTGTGGGTCTGCAAGGGATGAGGTGGGCCACAGACCTCTGCTGGATGGGGAAAGTGGGGGGGGGAGGGCAGGTTCATACTCAGCCTCTGTAATGGCCACCTTCACTCTAGGCAGATTGCCCTGGGCTTTGTGTCTTCATTTGTAAGTAAGCCTGTTGGCTAGATTATGATTAACATCCTTTCCAGTTCTCAAATTCCATGGTCCAATTTGGCAAAAGTTTCTCTGGATATAAGCGATGGATGTTGCCAACTCCTTCTAGTCACTAGAACTAAACAACCTTCATTCTGCTGAGGAAGCAAATTCCATTGATTTTCCCAGACCATTGATGAAATTCTTTAATTTTTCTTACAACGATATGCAAAATGTTCAAAGCTCTGCCCAGAAATCAAAAATAAGCTTCTTGTAGCTGCCAAAAATCCAACCCTGCAGGAAGTTTCCCAATCTGAGCTTGGTTCAATCCAATTCAAAACCAAATTACGTTTTTGAGTGTCTGCTTTGCATAAGTTACTGTGATGGCAGTTGTAGGAGATGCAGAGACGAGAGAACGACAGTCTCTGGTGGTGCAGAAGTATGTGTGCAAGGGGTAGAAATCTTTGTATTCAAGCTGGATAAGAGAGAATAATTTCATTTTCCATTTCCTTTAACTTAATGTCTGTTTTGAGCCCTTCCTTTTATAAAATGGGAATAAACTCACGGGGTGTCTCCATCACTTCTGGGGCTTGCATAGTCTGAAGACATTAGGGAGGCTCTTTCCTTGTCCTGACAGCCACGACTGTCTGCAGGGCACTCCACCACACACCCTGTGTTTTCCTTCATCAGCACATGCAGGCAGCATGGCAGCACACGCTTCCGTCTAGAAGCATCCTTCAGGATCTACCCTTTGAGTGATTTTGCTACATTTAGACTTTGGGGGTTGCATGTTAATCAGTGTGCCTCTTCCTCTTATGCTTAAACATACTACACATTGATTTTTTTTTTTTAAATGAGGTTTTGCTCCCTCCCTATGGTTGTACCTGGAGCACAGGGCAAAAATGCATTTTAGCTTTCTGCATTTGTTTGCATCTTTCCTCTTTATGTCTCATTTTAGAGATTATAGTTTGGGGATCATGGGTATGTGAGATAGAGTCCTGTTACAAATAATGTTTGGTTCTCTGTTCTTTTTGCCTTGCTGTGAGCCATTTCTGTTGGTAGGAAGCACCCCTCTCTCTCCTCTCCTCTCTCACATCCTTCTCATGTGACATGCATGAAGGAATAACTGCTTAAATGTAGTAGAGAGGTCAATGCTGGAAATGATTTCCTGGAGGAAGAGGGTATTAAGAGATGAACAAACCATGCTCTGTAAGTCCAAGTGTACCAGGAGAGATCGCTGGATATACATAAAAAGCCTTTCCATTTAAGTCACTTGAGAAACAATGAGTCTGTTGAAAGGATTCTAGGTGGCTCATTGAATAAGGAAGATGAGTTGAACAGACGCTTGACAGTGAGAGGAACTAGAGCAGCAGAGGTAATTGTAGGGAGGAATTCAAGAGCCATCTGGACCATAACTACAGTCTCATCTGGTGTGTTTATACACAGTCATGAGTTCACAGAAGATTTTGTGAATGTAGTTGACTTCTTTGGGTTGGAGTTTTCCTTTGATTACTTTCTGTAGGGCTGAGTTTGTGGATAGGTATTTTTAAATCTTGTTTTCTCTGTCTACAGTGACTGAAAGTTTTGTTGGGTATAGTAGTAGTCTGGGCTGGCATCTGTGGTCTTTTAGTGTCTGCATAACACTTGTCCAGGACCTTCTGGTTTTTATTGTTTCTATTGAGAAGTCAGGTGTTACTCTGATGGGTCTGCCTTTGTATGTTACTTGGCCCTTTTCCTTTGCAGCTCTTAATATTCTTTCTTTATTCTGTATATTTTGTGTTTTGATTATTATGCAGTGAGGGGAGGACTTTTTTAGGGGGGGGTCCGGTCTATTTGGTGTTCTGTAGGTTTCTTGTATCTCCATAGCCATTTCCTTCTTTAGATTGGGAAAGTTTTTTTCTATGGTTTTGTTGAATATATTTTCTGTGTCTTTGACGTGGACTTCTACTACTGTTTCTATTATTCTTAGGTTTAGTCTTTTCATGGTGTCCCAGATTTCCTGGATATTTTGTGTTAAGAAGTTGTTGAAGTTAACATTTTTTTTTTTTGATGGATGAATCTATTTCTTCTATCATATCTTCAACACCTGAGATTCTCTCTTCCATCTCTTGTATTCTGTTGTTTATGCTTGCATTTGTGGTTCCTGATCATTTATTTAATTTTTCCATTTCCTGAATTCCCATTTTTTGTGTATTTTCTTTATTGTCTCTATTTCAATTTTCAAATCTTGGACTTGTTTGATTGGTTTTAATTGGTTTGCTTTCTTTAAGGGATTTCTTCCAAATTTTTATTTGTCTTTTCCTCCATTTCTTTAAAAAAATTCATTTACTTTTAAAGGGTCTCAAACATCTTCATAAAGTTATTTTTAAGGTCATTTCCTTCTGCTTCATGTGTGTTGGGATGTTCAGGTCTTGCTGTTGCAGCCCCATTAGCTTTTGGTGGCTCTACATTGCTTTTCATGTTGTTGAGTGTACTCTTACCTTGTTTTCTCCCCATCTCTGCCTCCTATTGGTATCGTTGGGGGCCGTGGCTCCTCCATGTAGAATTGGGTCCAAGGCTCAGATGTTCACTCTGAGAAATGTCAGTGGATGCTGGCTGGGACACAGGTGCTCTTTCTCAGAGGAACTTGTTAAGA
This sequence comes from Cricetiscus sungorus, assembly GCA_030556225.1. Classification (NCBI taxonomy): domain Eukaryota; kingdom Metazoa; phylum Chordata; class Mammalia; order Rodentia; family Cricetidae; genus Cricetiscus; species Cricetiscus sungorus. The sequence goes on from JANBXA010000031.1 coordinate 26,977,522, forward strand.
TAACTTCTGGATGCTATTGCTGGAAGCCACTGCCACTCCTGGAGGCTTGGACCTCTCTGATGCTTTCACTATAGCCCCGGCCTCTCTGTTGGCTAAAAGAGGATTCTTGATGATAAGTAACAAAACTCTAATTCAAGTCAGCTTAAGGGCAAATGGAGTTTATTGGCCGATGATTATAAAATTTAAGGAATTGTGGTTGGCACTACACATCCTTAGCATCAAGTGCTCGACACTGTCTTTCTCTCGTGTGTTAGCATGGCTTTCCTTTGTGTGCTTTGCCTCAGTACCTCAGATGAGGCCGGGAAAATAGTGGTGTCATATTTAAAGGCCATAAGCCAAGAAGAACGACACCTTTGTACTAGAAGTATCCATATGTTATTCCTAATCAGGTACTTGCCTCTTAAGAGACCTCATCATTATGGACAGGCAGATGGGGGCCACTAACAAAAAAAAACAAAACAAAAAAAACAAAAAACAAAAACAAAACAAAACAAAAAAACAAAACAAACAAACAAACAAACAAAAAACCAAAAAAACTTGCATCCCAGAAGCTCTGTTTGGGCTACATGGGAAACATTTGATGGTTTTGGTTGATATCCAGGGAAAACAGAAGAAAAAGAAGGAAGAGGAGAAGGAGGAGGAGAGGGGGGAGGAGGATGAGGAAGCTGGTATGACAGCCTAGTTTTTATCTCCCCAGCCCTGAGAGGGAACAGACAAGAGGATCTTTGACACTGAGCGGCCAGTGAATCTAGCCTACTTGGGGAGTTCCATGTCAACAAGAGACCCTGTCTCAAATAAAAAAGGTAGGCAACACTGGAGGAATGGTGCCCAAGGTTGCTTGCTGGTATACAGACATAGACACATATTGCACAATATTATTTTAAGGTGTATTACTTTTGTTTATGCTCTGGAATATTTGTTTAATGATGTAAAGTTGTGCTGCTTTTGTTTATGCTGCATTTGTTTAACTTAATAAAGCTGTGATTCTATGCCCATCTAAAACACCCGGTGGTCTAATAAAGAGCTAAATGGTCAATAGCAAGGCAGGAGAAAGGATAGGCAGGGTCGGCAGCCAGAGAGAATAAATAGGAGGAGAAATCTGGGAAAGAAAAGAAGAAGCAAGATAGAACAAAGAGAGGAGGATTACGGGGCCAGCTACCCTGCTACAAAGCCACAACAGAGAGTGAAAGACATACAGAAGAAAGAAAAGGAAAGGGCCAGAGGCAAAAGGTAGATGGGATTATATAAGTTAAGAAAAGCTGGCTAGAAACGAGCCTAACTAAGACCGGGCATCGTTTATAAGAAAGAATAAGTCTCTCTCTCTCTCTCTCTCTCTCTCTCTCTCTCTCTCTCTCTCTCTCTCTCTGTGTGTGTGTGTGTGTGTGTGTGTGTGTGTGTGTGTGTGTGTGATCTATTTGGGAGCTGGGTGGTGGGCCTCCAAAAGAGCGAAGGGCCCTTAAAAGGCCAAAAAAGTAAAAGAGTAAAGAAAATCCAACAACAGACACACATACACACATGTACATGAAGAACAGCAGAGAAGAGGATCAGGTAACATAGATATGTGTTTAATGAGTTAGACATGCTGCTTTTGAAAGTGCCAATACTATGCCAGGAATTTCTTTGTGGCAGGTTTGGGAGGGGGGTGGTAGACAGAAGAGGACAAGGATGGCAGAACGACAGACTGAGGTTGAGATTTGCCTAAAGACCAATGGGTGGGTTTTCTAAGAAAAGCAGTGGGGTTAGAGAGATGGCTCAGCAGTTAAAAACACTGGCTCTTCCAGATGTCCTGAGTTCAATTTCCAGGGCCCTCATGACAGCTCACAGCCTTCTGTAATTTCAGTTCTAGGGGATCTGGTATTCTCTTCTGGCATCTGCAGGCATGAGGTCTCATACACACATGCGACACATAGACAGACAGACAGGCAAAACACCCATTTACATAAAACAAATAAATACAATTATTAAAAACAAAGGCAACAGCAGAGGAAAAGTGGTCTCTGAGCTGCCTACCTTTATAGAATTTCTATATTTGAACAGAGGGAATGAAGAAAGTACTGAGCGTTCAGACAGGAGAAGGCCACTTGGGGTATAGACATTTGTTACATCACAGCAATTGAAGGATTCAGAAAAGCTGTGTGAGTTGTTTTCAGAAACAAAAGAGTAGGGGAACTAAAGAGAGGCAGGAAAAGGCATGGGGTTTGAGGTGCCACTGGTGAACCCCTAATGTTCTTTGAGTAGGGAGTGGTGTCTTTAAAGAAGGGATTTTGTGGTTCTGGAGAGGAGGCTTAGTGAGTAAATGTGCATGCCAGCAAACCTGAGGACCTGAACCCAGTCCCCAGGATCCATATGGTAGAAGACAATTGACTCATGCAACTTGTCCTCCGATGTTGCGCATGCCATGGCATGTGTACATCTACACACATTCACTACATGGCCATCTTCTTGCTTGTAGCATCCTGCTGGCATTGCAGGGTAAGGATAAGCATATCTGGTGAATGATTGTATTGCTCAAAGGATAAAATTTTAAGAGCAATCATCAATCCTAAAGTTCATGACAAGGTCAGGAATCATATGTAGACTCAGAGCTTTTGACTTTATTGGCATTTTTAACTCCTGTGCATCTTTATGGTTTAAGAAGGAAGGCACTGAGGCCCTACAGGGGAGGGGGGCAATGGCATGACATGCAGGTTTTCTGTTGGAGCTGACTGAGAATGGTGAGCCAATCCCTGTATCTGGCCCATCTTCCACCCTAGGTCCACCATGCTGTGCATCTTCCTGAAGCTCCCTGTGTCTGGAGGTGCATGGTATGTGCTCTGGAGAGTCAGAAGGGGACAGTAAAGGAGGAAGCAATGCATCATGCCAGGAGAGGCCATGCTCTACCGGGTGACTCAGTTGATCACTGTGACATGGAAAGAAGGTCTAGCACTGTTCAGACATGATTTCTAACAAAAGTGGACAATGTTTATTTTTTACATTAAAAATATTTATTTTATTTTGAATTATGTGTTTGTTTGTGAGTATGTGCAGGTGAGTGTGGGTGCCTGCAGAGACCAGCAGTGTTTAGAACCCAAGGAACTGGAGTTACAGATGGTTGTGAGCTGCCCAGTAGGGCTGCTGCTGGGGACCAAACTCAGGCCCTTTGCAAGAGCAGTAAGCGATCTTAATCACTGAACCATCTGTCTAGTCCCCCAAGAGTTTTAAAACATGTGGCAGCTGACTAGAAAACAAAACAAAGCAAAGCAAAACAAAACAAAACAAAAAACAGGTTAAAACATATGATAGCATGGATAAAAAAGACAGGAATGAACCTACTACTATTATTTTGCTAAATGGACATACTATCAAACTTTCCTCTAAATTCGTGTCTCTATACCTAAAGATAAGTGGAGCTCTTCAAACCTCATCAGAGAAGATTCTTTTTGTAATTAAAGCAGACACTCATAACTAGTTAAAGTGGGAAGAATAAGTGCCCGTGGAATGGTCATCCACAAATGGGGTGTCTGTACCACACTTCCTCTCCTCAAAGCCCTGGGACCATGGCGTGGGGGGGTGTGTGTTAATTACTGCGCTATTGCTATGAGACAGACACACTGACCAAGGCAACTTATACAAGAGAGCATTTTGCTGGGGGCTTGCTTACAGTTTTATAGGGTTAGTCCATGATCATCATGAAGGGGATCATGGCAGCCAGCAAGCAGGCCTGGTGCTGGAGTAGCAGATGAGAGCCTATCTCCCATCTTATATCTTATCCATAAATTGGAGGTAGAGAGAAGGAGACTGAGCCTGGCATGGGCTTTTGAAACCTCAGTGACACACTACATTGGAACAAGGCCATGCTTCCCAATCCTTCCCCAAAGTCCCATCAACTCTGGACCAAACATTCAAATATATGAGCCCTCAGCCCAGGTTGTGAGGGAGGGCAACATTCTCATCCAAACGACCACAGGTGGGAAGATTGTGAGAGCTAGAGGTTGGGAAAGGCTGGAGTTAGACACTGTCTGGATCACTGAGCTGATGAAGGCAGAGCAGCTATGTTTGCCTACACCATAGCAAGCCAGTAAATATTCCACCATGGAGGAGCAACTCACCAACCCTCCCCTTACCCGAGGAGCTAAGGATAGTTGTGGGAATGAGAGATAGTTCTGTTTTAAGGGTATGGCCCCTGGTAGATTGACCGTGTGTTTGTGGGTCAATATAGTCTTGAGTATATGGACAGCACAATTTGTATTCGGTGAATTATAAACACTACCAACAATAGAGATAGGGAAAGCTGGTAGGAGCTGGTAGGGAGGTGAGTTGGCCTGAGATAGGGAAGGGGAGGAATAGGAATGAATATGATCGAAATTATCATGTACATGGATGAAATTCTCAAAGAGTTAATAAGAATGTTATAGTGAACACACACACACACACATATACACACTGTTAGACAAAGTGGACTTTTGTGTTAGGTTGTTAGTTGATGACTTGAACTGTGTATCTGGGGCTGGGCATAGAAAGAGTTCAGTGCCAAAAACCTTGGTGGGTAACGTGCTCCTGTGGTCCTGTTACTGGAGCTGAGTCCTTAGGTCCAGGAATGATAGAGACAAGATGTGACTCAAAGGATTCCAGGCAAAACTTTAAAAACTTTAAAAATATTTATGTCTTTGCCTGCATGTCTGTCTGTATCAACCACATATATGCCGGGTGCCTTCAGTGGCCAGAAGAGAACATTACATCCCCTGGAACTGGAGTTATAGACAGGTGTGAGCCACCACTTGGGGGCTGGGGATTGAATCTGGATCCTGTGAAAGAGCAGCCAGTGAAAAGGTTTGAAGACATATGGTTGGGCTGAAGGGAGATAGCAGCTCTGACAGTATCAGGGCAAGGGTGAGGGCTGCTGTTACGGGCAGGTTTTACTCTTTGCTCCTCTCCGCTGGCCTCCCAGTTCCCGCCGCCACGTGAGCCCCAAATAACACTCAGAGACTCTGTATTTGATACAATCCTGTTGGCCAGTTACCATTATTGTTTATGGGCTAGCTCTGTCTTAATTATTAACCCATTTCTACTTATCTAAGTATTTCCATGTGGTTATCTTATGGGGAGCCGCCCTGGCATCTTCTTTCTCCATGATCTACATCCTGACTCCTCCTTACTACTTCCTCTTTCCTCCTCCTGGTCTCCTAGCCCCACCTATCTTGTTTCCTATTGGCCACAGACTTTATTAATTAACCAGTATGAGAAACATATTTACAGAATAACATCTCCCATCAGGCCGCTAATGCAGGAAGGGTTCCTGCCCAATGGTTCCCAATCAGGTCTTACATGCAAAATGGGGTTTAAGTTTGTAAAGTGAGCCCCTTCCTGAGCTAGCTGGTCATCTCTGGGGGCTGGAATAAGGCAGCTTTTCAGGAGGTGAACTATGGCTTGCACTGGTGTAAGCAGGGGATACTTGAAGCTTTTTTCTTTTCTTTTCTTTTTGGACAGGGACTTACCATATAACTGAGGTTGACCTTGAACTTCTGATCCTTCTTGCCTTCATCCCCCCCCCCCAATGCTGGGATTACAGCTGTGCACTACCACACCTAGTTTGCGAAGTGCACTACCACACCTAGTTTGCAAAGTGCCAGGGATTGAACTCAGGACTTCCTCCTATTTTAGACAAGCACCTTATCAACCGAGCTACACGCCCAGCAGCTGTTGTTTGTACCTCCGAGTTTTGATTTGGAAGCACAAACAGAAATGATGTCCTTCAGGGTCCCGTCCTAGCATCAGACTGCCGTACCTGCTCCAGGTGTTCCAACTGTCTCAGGCCTAAAAATCAGGGTAGCTCCATTGAGTTGGCACAAAGTGATTTTTTTTAGCCATCTGTAGCTTGCATTTTAGTTTCCTATAATCTTTTATGTAAATCTGGAAAACTCTAGCAATTGCCACTCTGTCCTTTTCAGAATGAGAAATACTATGCAATCTGGATTAAAATAGCATTAAGCTGGAAACACGGTATTGCCATCTTTGCACCTGTGCCTAATACCACAGCATCTCATTTACCCAATTCTAGTTTTGCTCTATTGTGCTGACTAGTGTTATGTCAACTTGACACAGAGTCACTGGAGAGGAGGGAACCTCAATTGAGAAACTGTCTTCGTAAGATTAGGCTGTGGACACTCCTGCATTTTCTTAGTGGTTAATGTGGAGGGTTGGTGGTTCTGAGTGCTCTAAGAAAGCAGGTTGAGCAAACCAAGAAGAAAAAGCCAGCAAGCAGCACCTCTCCATGTCCTCTGCATCAGTTCCTGCCTACAGGTTTCTGTCCTGCTTGATTCCTGTCCTGACTTCTTTCAATGATGAACAGTGCTGTGGAGTGTAAGTTTTTCCACTCCAAATTGCTCTTGATCATGGCGTTTCATCACAGTAACAGTAACCCTAATTAAAACTTCTATTGTGTGCAATACAATGCTGCCAGACCTTGTTGAGTGTGAACTTAGCAAGAACAATATGTATCCACTCTCTTCAAATTTGGAATGGAGGAATCAGAGAAAAGGACCAACAGAGGCTGATGATCAACAGTCTCCCAGCTGTCATGTCTACTGTGCACATTCTTGAACTCATGGTTCAATGTAGAGAATAATAGGCCAACAGCTAACTATGCTCAAAATAATGTCTTCGGGGAAAATAACACCACACTAAGGGAGTAGAGAAGGAAGTAGCTACATCTGGCATGACCTGAAGATGATTTGCTGAGGGATATAATGCTAGGCAAATCTATAGAGATGACTACAGGTTTGCATTTCAGGGCAGGAGTTTGTTTAACTTTTCCTGGGGCATCTACTTCTATTTACTCCAGACAGAGATCAAACAGACAGTTTAACCCTCAATCAGCTTGGCGAGAGATCACTTATAGCAGCAGGAATAACTTGGGCAGCTGCATCATGGAAAAGCCCCACCCTAACATGGATGGAAACTCATAAAAATGGTATCACCTGGAGTCCGTGATCATCATGGTGAGGAGCATGGCAGCAGGCAGACGGGTGTGCTGCTGGGGCAGTAGCTGATAGCTAGCCGCACAATCCACAAGCACGCTATTGAAGAGTCCTTTGAGCAGTTGTGACCTCTTGTACGTCCTGGGGGAGGGCAAGCCCTTGTGACAGTCTTCCCTGGCAATCTTCATAGGGCCGATCTTTGAGGGCTTTGTGCTGGTGAACAGCTGCTTCAAGAGAGCAATAATCACCTTTGTCCCCCAGGAAACATCACATGATAAGGGTGAATAGGTTTTCACGGCAAAAGGCATAGCATGTGCAACACCAGAGGCAGAAAGAACCGCTGAGTGTGCCAAGTACGTAGAATGAGAAGCCAGATGTGGCAAATCCTTGAGCGGAACTACAAGAAAAGGGCTATGCGGCTCCCGTTTTCACTGTGTCCTGCTGTTCCACGAGCCTGACCCGGAGCATCTCAGGCACAGCACACATTCCAGTAGCGGGGGAAGGGGGGTTGGGGGGGTTAGTACCTCACCCTGTGTACGTATCTTTCTCTGCACACAGACTGGAGAGAAACTGTCAGTATTGCACAGGCTTAGGGAGAAATCAGCAACACATACAGCCTCCTAAGTATTTATTTCACAGTCCATATTAAATTTTTTATAACTTTTAAATTAATTTGTTTACATGTATGTCTGCACACGTGGCGTTTGCATGCCCACAAGTGCCACAGACACGTGAGGTCAGAGGCACATTGTTGAATTTAGTCTCTTCTTCTACAACATGGGTTTAGGGGCTCGAACTCTGGTCATCAGGCTTGGCAGCTTTCTCACTGGACCAGGGAAGAGATATTTCCAAGTATTTACTTATAGTCAGCACTGCAGTCCTCCGTCCACTGCAGAGGAACTGCTGTTAGAACGGAGTTGGTGAGTTTTCTTCATCAGATGGTGGAGTTGTGTTTTAAATAGACCTGCTGTGAGCTCTCATCTGTTTACTCTGAATTCTGTCATCCATGCAACTGTGGCTATTTATAGTATGCACAGTCAGTTGTATTCGTTTGTCAAGAAGAGACAACACTTTTCACACTTAGCTCAGAGGAATCCATGTCCCTTAAGGTACCTTAATCGACAAGCTCTGTCCCGAGGAAAGCTCTGCTTACTTTCTTAGCAGACACGTGTGGAAAGACAGTGACATCATGCTTTGAGTGCCCCAGGTGGGTGCAGAGACATGATATTCTGTCATCCCACCCCTCCCTGTCCTTGATGACCCCTATATACACCCATTTAAGGGGACTGTTCTAGCTACATATTCTCCTTACTCCTTTTAATCTTCTTTCTATATGCCACACTCTTAAGTGGCTTTCTCTTTAATGACCTGATGAAAAATTTCAAACACAGAGAAAAGGAGAGAATGTTACAGTGACACCCACATGCCTACCACCCAGACTGGGTAGGTTGGAGTCCCTAGTCTTGCTTCACTGTGTGCCATTTGTTTCTCCATCTTGTATTTTTATATTTTAAACACGTGCCACAGCAAGTTGAATGGATTCTAAACACCTGAGTCTCTTGCGCCTCTATTTTGAGTTAAAATTTAGAGACAATGAAATGTGTGCAATCTTAACTATATTTTTTTTCTAATTAGTTCTGACTGACAAACCCATGAGTGTAACAAGACCTCATCTGAAGGTGGGGTTTAAATGAGTCCACAAGACTCAAGATAAATGATAAACAGGTATTTATTAGGGAAGTACTTACAGAAATAGTAGTAAATAACTGCCATAGTCTTCCTGCTCCTGAAGATACAGTCTCTGCCTTTCCCATGCTCTGACCCCAACCCAAGAGATTGAGCTAGCCCCTCCTGCACATCTGAAGCCACACCCCTAAGAGGTAGCCACCACCTGCATCTCCAGCAAGTTCACTGGCAAAGCAAGATGCCACTACACTTTTTGTCTAAATAAGAGGATTTTAAGCCTGATGCAAAAACTATATACAATGATAACAAACATCAAGTGTAGTCCAGGAGAAAGAAAGGTAAAAACATACACAAACTTAGACCTACAACCAGCAAGAACAATATTAAGCAAGAAATATATACTAAATGTTCAGTCCCAGGGTGATGGCATACAGCAGAGATTACAGAATAGCTGTCCTATTCTGGAAAGTCTTGTATCTAATATGCTCTAGTTAAGATAAGAGAGGATATTAGTTCAGTCCCAGGGTAATGGCATACAGCAGAGATTACAGAATAGCTGTCCTATTCTGGAAAGTCTTGTATCTAATATGCTCTAGTTAAGATAAGAGAGGATATTAGTTGTGACCACACACACACACACACACACACACACACACACACAGTATAATTTTACTAAAGAATAGAGGAAAACAAAAAAAGAAATACCATAAAACAGTGAGCCATTATAGGTTTTAAGAGAAACCTGGCACTACGGAAATGTCCAGAGATCTACAAGGATGAACCCAACTAAAAATATGAGCAATAGTTGAGAGGCTACCTTTAATGCCCTTCCCTGATGAGATTGATGAATACCTTATATGCCATCCTAGAGCCTTCATCCAGTAGCTGATGGAAGCAGAAGCTGACACCCACAGTTAAGCACTGAGCCCGCTGAACTCCTGGAATCCAGTTGCAGAGAGGGAGGAGTGATGAGCAAAGGGGCCAAGATCCGCCTGGAAAAACCCATAGAAACTGCTGACCTGAACAAGGGGGAGCTCATGGACCCCAGAGTGATAACTGGGAAACCAGCATAGGACCGACCCAGACCCCCTGAATGTGGGTGTTAGTTAAGAGGACTGGGCAGTCTCTGGGGCCTCTGATAGTGGATCAGTATTTATCTTTAGTATACGAATAGACTTTGGGAACTCATTCCATATAGAGAAATACTCTCTCAGCCTAGACATATAGGGGAGGGTCTGGGCCATGCTTCAAATAATATGACAGACTTTGAAGACTCCTCATGAAAGGCCTCACCCTCCCAGGGGAGCAGAAAGGGTACAGGATAGGATTTGGTGGGGGGAACAGGAAAGGAGGAGAAGGAGAGGGAACTGGGATTGACATGTAAAACAAGCTTGTTTAAATAGAGTTAGAACCTTTCTTTTTGTTTAGGCAGAAAAGAGGAGATGATGGGGGATGTCCTTCTGCATGCTGTGAATATGTTTCTTTTATTGGTTGATGAATAAAATACTGATTGACCAGTGTCCAGGCAGGAAGTATAGGCAGGGCTACCAGACTAGGAGAATGCTGGGAAGAGGAAGGCAGAGAGGAGCTGCCAAAATAGTAGCACACTGGAGCATTATGGGTAAGCCACAGCCTTGAGATAGTATATAATTTAATAGAAATGGGTTGATAATTAAGAGAGAGAGTTAGCCAATAAGCAGCCTGAGCCATTGGCCAAACAGTTTATAATTAATATAAGCCTCTGTGTGTTATTGTGGGACTAAACAGCTACAGAACCAGGTGGGACAGAAACTCTATCTACATCCATCAAATCCTTGAACACCGCCCTCTAAAACGTCTCCCGCATACCTCCCCCACTTAATCTCTATACTCCCAGAACCTCCCCGTGGGAAACCATAGCCCCAAGATGGCCCCTGGCTGGATGCCAGGTAGTTCGTGCTTACCTGTAAACAAGCCTTATTTGGAAGTGCTTGACGGATCTGGTGCGCTTCCTCCTTCTGTGGCCTATCCGGGATCCAGGTGGCATGAGCTGATTGGGCTGTGAGCACATTTAAGGGCTTGCTGGGGCTGGGAGAAGCAGCAGAAGCGGAAGCTGATGGGAGAAGCGGAAGCTGATGGGGGCAGAAGAAGCTGATGTTCAAGGATCCTGAATAAAACTGCCTGAAGAAGAGTCGTGGTTGCGTGTTTCCTTGCCGGTCGAGGTAGGTGCGCAACACCTCCCTCCTGTCATCACCCAGGAACTGACCATTCTGTCAATGCCCCATGCCATACAACATATTGATTTAATTTGTTTTCCTCTGAGACTCAATGCCTTATTTCTTAATTAGCCCAGAGCTTGGCTAGACTGACTGGCCAGCCAATGCCTGAGTCTGCCTCTCTCCGGACACTGCCACAAATTCTGGGTTTATAGGTCCTTATGCTTTCACAGCAAGCTCTCTATATACTGAGCCATGATGTCCACAGCCCATAGTATATTCTTTTGATCTGTTTTCCCTCACTCAGCATATTGCCTGTGAGGTTCCTCTATGTTTATAGGTTTGATGTGTTGCTGACCATTTTTTTTTTTTTTTAAATGGGACTGAGAAGTTATGCTTTTTTCACCTTTTGAAGCATATTTAGTCTGTTTCCAATTTTTAAATCTACACAAAAAGTTTTTCTGGGCATAATTGTTTTGAGTCCTTTGAGTCTTTGTGGGTTAATTTCATCTCTCTGGGGTAGATGAGTAGAATAAGAAAGGCTTTGTTTAGCAGAGCTCATAGGATGGTGGTGTCCCCACAGCCTCAGCATTCCCTATCTCTCCTCCTGCGCCATCTTCATATGTTCTTCCTCTCTTTTTCTCTATTTTCTTCCCCTCATCCTCATCTTCCTTCTGGGAGCCATTTATCTCTCTGTTTTTTTCTCCTGATGGGGCACAGTCTTCTTATCATTGTCTCACTGCCCAAAGCTCCTTGTGACATTCCAGATGCAAGGCAAGCCACTGTGTCCCCCGGGCACGGTGCCATCACTCAGTGGGTTGGGAAGCCTCTGGGGTCCCGTTCCCATTTCTGTCATTCTGTGACCCATGCCTTCCTTTGAGAAGACACAAATGTGTCAGGAAGAGAGGGCAGGAGATGGTGACCTTAGGGTGGAGATGGAGAACGTTTGTCCTCCCACTTGGCCTAAGACGCAGTGCCCAAGTTCTCCAGGAGCCACCAGACCCACCATGTCTCGGTCTTTCCTCACCTGTGTTCTCATGACCAGGTTTCCCACGTGGCGTAGGCTTCTCCTCTGCTGCTGCTAACATCTGTGTGAAATCCCTCCATGATATTTTCTGTCTTCAGTTCATGTGTATATTAGTTCCATGCTTTCGAGTCCTTCAAGACAGGATGAGGTCCCCTTTCTTGTCATTAATGATTACCACCTTGACTTTCTCATGTGATCCAGAGGAAGGATTGCATTGATGAGAGTGTTAGGCCCAAGAAGTGATGAAACATCTGGGCTAACTCCATTCAAACCTTAAAAGCCAACCATAACCTGGTACCATAGCACCCCCTGTCAGACCTCATTGCAACTGCACTGTTCATCTTCCTGTCTCTAATGTGTTTTGATGTACTCAAAATGCACTCATATTTCACAACAAATTAATTGTAGTTCAGAAGGAACAGAGTCAGGCTTTCAATGCAGCCTCTAAGCAGTCATATAAGTGATTATTTTGTGTCTCTACTATACCAATTAAGCTTATTGGATTCCAGCTAATTAAGTTACTTAACTCAAAGATAAGGGAATTGTAACAGACTCTAAATATGGAATGCACTCTGGCTTTTAAATGATTGCCTTTCTGAGGTTACAGCATTTAGTTCCCTATGCTGTGTAAGTAGACTGACTCTTTTGAACTGAGTAAGTTGTTAAGCCATTCTGAGACTGTCAAACCCTATGACAGTAAGACCTCAGGGCATGCATCTGTGGGACTAGACCACACAAAGGCTTTGCCACAGCTGGTAGGTATGCGCTATGTATGCCATATTCTCTAAGTTCAATGTTTAACTCCTCAGAAGAAAGGCTTGTAAGACATAGCAAGAATGCAGATCCCAAGTTTGCCAACCTCAGAAATGGCGAGGTTCAAGATCAAATAAGTAAGATCAGGGTCAAACCCTTAAATTTGTGCATGAGGAGGGTAAGGCAGAGGTGGGTTAAACCAAATATCTTGGTTTAAAGCCAAGATGAAATGAGCTGCAGAGGCATATTAAAAAGTTAACAAGGGGTCAGAGAGATGGCTCAGCTATCAAGAGCACTCACTGTTCTTCCAAAGGATAGAGCCTTGATTCTCACAATGGTCAGTAACCCCAGTTCCTGATGGATGTGACGCCCTCTTCTGGACACCTAAGGTACTGCACAATGTGGTGCACAAACATAACTGCAAGCAAAACATATAATTTTTTAAACTCAAAAAAGAAAAAAAAAAAGGCTAACAGAAATTCAAGCCTGGGTGTGTAGTAACCAGCATAATCCATATAGTTAGTGCCCTCAGTTCCTTGTTAATTTTGAGAAGTCTACTCATAAATACAGTTGAAAGGAGGTTCTTTTAGTTTATTAGGCGATGGGCTCTTAGGTTTTAAAAATGGTAGTTTCCTATGGCTGACAGTAATTTCCATAGAGGAGCATTGTTGTAAGCCCTCTGCAGCTGGTATTTCCGACAGCTGGAGGGAGATACATTTGTTCTGAAGAAAGAGCCAAGATACCACAGTATCTGGTATAGTCAGGTCTTTGAGCCACTCAATTCCAGTTACTTCTTATACGAAGTTTGTAGGATTATGGTTGGTGGTTTTTCAGAGAAGTATATAGATTAGCCTCCTGCTAGTAAAAGTGATCTTAAAGTTATTTCTGGTAGTCTATTTCATTCTGTACTATTCATGCTGTGTTTCTTCCCCTGGTTAGCATTTCTATTGACATGTGAGGCTTCACTAATTCAGTAATTTAACCCCCCACTCACCTGAAGGATATACGCTTCTAGATGCTTTGATCCCAGCCTGTGTCTGCCCTGCTTGTCCACTCGTTTCTAAAATGGCATGGGGTATAAGGGATATACCTGTGGGTCATCTGATTGCCAAACAGGTCACATATGTTTAGCACCACACCTACCCACTTACTTCCTACTGATAATTGGAGACAACTTCCCTCGACAATGGGGTTCATTGGCTTCGTTATGTGCTGGCCTCTCAGTGAGATCAGCAGTAATGGCTTAGAGCTCCATGGTGGGGCCCCATCTTGTCTTTTGAAGGAAGTGCTCCTGCCTCTGAAGTAGGGCCTTCACCTTGACCATGATGAAGCTGTGGAGAGGGAATCACAAGGTCCCCTGAGGTGTGGCAGGAGGTGACAGCAAGTGCACAACTCCCATTTCTATTCTTTGACCCCTAGAACCACCTACTGAGACTATAGTGATGGAATGGCTTGTGTTTGGGGCATTTTACTGCACTAATTTTACTCACTCCTCATGGTACGCCCCATGGAGGTTGCAGCTACATCTTTAATGAGCCTCCACCATTCCTCAAGGAATTGGCTATTTGATGGGATGGTATGCACCTGTTGATAGAGCATCTTTGTTATGGAGTGTGTGTATCCTTTGGTTCTGCTTTGTTGTCTAAAACTGTACTGTGGTGGGTGAAACTCTTTAGATCAGAGGTTATTCGCCTGTGGAAGTTGACTGATGTGGAAGAGAAATGCAGAGAAAGACCATGTAACTGCCAGGAAGATAGGGTGCCCTGGCATAATCCAATAAGACCATATGGAAATACATAAATTAATAGTTACTGATTAATGATGAAGAGAGAGCTAGCCAATAAGAAGCCTTAGCCATTGGTCAAACAGTTTATAATCAGTATAAGTCTCTGTGTGTTTATTTGGACTAAATGACGGTGGGACCAGGCTAAACAGAAACTTCTGTCTTCACTTGACCCCCACAGGGGTTGCATATCAGATATCCTGCATACCATATATTTATATTATGATTCGTAGCAGTAGCAAAATTACAGTTGTGAAGTAGCAACAGAATAGTTTTAAGGCCGGGGTCACCCTGACATGAATTGTATTAAAGGGTCTCAGCTTTAGGAGGAACCCTTGCCTTAGATCCTTGTATAAGAGTGCTTCCCTGAGGTACTGAGGGAGCTGGGTAGATGCACGCTCTGTTATTCTAACTATGCATGTGATGTGACCAGATCCTTCAAGCCCCTGACACTGTGACTTCCTCGCCACGATGGATTGTACCTTACATAAGCTCTTTCTCCCTTAAGCTGATTTTCTCTTTTATCACAGCAACATCCAGGACACTAAGACAGAAACTGCTATTACAGGGGAAGCCATTGCTGTCACAGACCTAATCATGTTGTGCTAAGACCGTTGGAACCAGTTTGTGGGAGGAAATAAAGAGGCTGGGTATGTGGCTGGTGTGTGAGAGTCTCCATTCAATCCCAGCACCACCACAAGTAAATAAAAAGCCCCCCCACAACCACTTTGATGTAAAGCATATGCGTGTATGTTCTTTAGAATCATGTTTTGAAGGTACTTAGTGATGAATCAGTAGTTTGTGCCTTATTATTATTTTAAAACCATGCTAGTGGTTTTGCTCCTTATAAGTGTGGATATTTTGGGGCCTCAGTTCTCAGTCCAGAGTTCCTCTCCTTTGATGGCTTCCCACCATCTTAACACACCATAATGTCTCTCTCCATCAGTGTCCACGCAACAGTGAATCAGAATTACTGACTTTTTCCTTGTGAATTCTGTAAGAACATATACTGGGTTTCTCTTGCTTTATTTTTTATTATTTTGAAAATTTTTAAATTTTATTTTATGCATGTGTGTCTGTGTGCAATGCCTGAGGCCAGAAGAGGGCACTGGGTCCCTTAGAACTGGAGTTGCAAACAGTTTTGAGTCACCATATGGATGCTGGGAACCGAACCAGGATCATCTGCAAAGAGCAGCCAGTGCTCTTAAGCCCTGAGCAATCTCTCCAGCCCTACTTCATTTAACTTAAAAATTTTTGTTTGTATTTTGTTTAATGTTTTATTTATCTCCAACTCTCAGCATAGTGCCTATCTGTAAGGGTTCATGACTAGGTATTTTTTTATTGTTGTTTAAAAGACAGTATCCAGGTTGTACTAAAATTTCTCAATCCTCTTGTCTTTGCCCTCTAAATAATGGTATTACAGTTATGTACCACTACACCTGGCTCGATTTTAACTTAGTGTATACCCAAAGATGAACTTGAGCTTCTGGTCTTTTTGCCTTTAGTACTAGCATTACGGTATGTACCACCATGCCCTGTTTTATATGGTTCAGGGGATTGAATTCACGGTTTTCATATAGGTAAAATAGGTGCATATAGGTAAATACTTTATTGGCTATGCTACATGCCCAGCCCTCATGAGATATGAAGAGCGATGAACTGGGACATAAGTACTACACCACATTTACTTTGTGTTTCAAGAGGGCTGTGATGGGAGATGTTATTCTGTAAATATGTTTCTCATACTGGTTAATTAATAAAGCCCTGTTGGCCAATAGGAAACTAGATAGGCAGGGCTAGGAGACTAGGAGGAGGAAAGAAGAAGTAGTTAGGAGGAGTCAGCATGGAGAGCTTGGAGAAAGAAGATGCAGGGGTGGCTCCCCAATAAGATGACCTCGTGAAAATACTTAGATAAGTAAAAATGGGTTAATAATTAAGACAGAGCTAGCCCATAAACAGTAATGGTAACTGGCCAACAGGATTGTATCAAATACAGAGTCTCTGAGTGTTATTTGGAGCCAGCATGCCAGACCGGCGGCGGCGGGCTGGCGGAAAACATACAAGCTACAGTTGGTGCCCAACGTGGCTATAAGAACTTTCACTTAAAACTAATAAAAGCTTAAGACATGTTTTAGAAACAAAGGAACAGAGACTAGTAGGCCTTCTTGGTAGCAGCATTTTCTCAGTTGGATTTGTTTTGCTGTAGACAGAGATTTGCGTGGCTCCTTCAAGGGAGGTTTCCAAAACTAGCGTAAGTGGCAAAAAACCGCCTTGCTTTTAAAGAGCTCTGCTAACAATTCATTGGTGTGTATGAGAGCTCCAATGAAGGTTTACACTGTGTTTTAAAAAATACACTGGCTTGGGAGAGAAAAAGAAACAGGATACAATGGTTTAAAAAAGAAAAAAGGAAGTAGAATGGATGGGTGTGGTGATGCATGCCATTAATCCCAGCACTTGGGAGGCAGAGGCAATCAGATCTCTGTGATTTCAAAGTAAACCTGGTATACAGAGAGAATTCCAGGACAGATAAAAGTTACACAGAGAAACCCTGTCTCAAAATATGTAAAAATAGAAGTAAAAGAAATAGAGTAATAAAAAAGCCACGTTAACATGCAAAACACAGAGAAATTTTGAGTACTATACACGATTCTGTTTCTTTAAATTTTTTGACTGCTAAAAAAATAACAACTGATAAAAGAAATGCTGCTGGACTAATCCAATTTATATATTTTAAAAATGCTTTGACT
This sequence comes from Cricetiscus sungorus, assembly GCA_030556225.1. Lineage (NCBI taxonomy): Eukaryota > Metazoa > Chordata > Mammalia > Rodentia > Cricetidae > Cricetiscus > Cricetiscus sungorus. Next base: position 26,994,669 of record JANBXA010000031.1, read on the forward strand.
CCAAAATTTAAGCCTAAGGACAAGTTACTGGGGAAAAGGATTTCTATTTTGTCTCTACAGGAAATGTAAAGCGGTGGATTCCTCCTAGACTAATGTGGTTTGATCAAGCCAGACCCCCTGAAACAGTGCCCCAGGCGATCCAACATTCAAAGCAGTTGAGACAAAGCCTTCAAACTACAGCCAAGATTTCTGCATCTTCTTTGGACCCCCATGGCAGCACCCTCTACCAGCAGGAAGTAGTTTGGAAAGAACGATGCCCAAATTCCCAAATAGTGTTTATAAATGTTTGTTTTCATTTAAATGGGCTTGGTTATAAATGGCTATAACTACAAGCAATCTTTTTAAAGGTAAAAAGGAAATTATGGTATAGATATAAATGCTTTGTTTTGGAATGGATTTTCATTTATTGATACAAATTTAAGGTCAATTTTGTGATATGTATATTTCTCCTCTTGTTTAGGTATTGTGTTTATATAGCTCATTGAAAATGTAATGTATAATTTAGTACAGATTATAGAAAGTTACCTATGATAGTCAAAACTTGGAGTTAAGTTAGTTAGGATTTCTAGATATACAGAGATGTATTTGAGATGGATAGGCATTTTTCAAACCTTTCAAAGACCTACAGAATATGGCATTTAAAATGGTTTAGGGTTTTTCTTGACAGTGAGGCACAACTGCTCCTGGTAACACCATCTGCGTCAGAAAGGAAGATGGACATCGAAGAAACACATTATGGAGTTTGCTTCTAATATGGCAAGACTAGCCATTTGGGCAAGGTACTGCTCTTCTGGACTGTTTGACTTTATGTTGTAGAAACTGTACATGCAGGACCCACAAAAAGGTGACTGCTGATGCAAGATGGACAGTTCTACAGGATTCCTGCTTCATGGAAGAGTCTGACAGACATTCTGCAACAGAGAAAAATGACTGACAAACTGCCAATACGGATGGACAGTTTAAAGTTTCCTGCTTTGTTGAGGAGTCTGGAGACACACTATGGCCTATGGGCTGAAGATGGAACATTACAGCAGAACTTCAGGTGACTGACCAGGCAGTGAGTTGTCTCTGTCATTTCTAGAGTTTATATATTATCCTTCTGTGGTCTTTGATGGAGTTGAAGACAGATAGTTATGGTTATAGTTTTCCTTAGTTAGGATTAGATTAAGTTACATATAGGACTTTAGACTCATAAAGATAGGATAGATGATATTTTCTTTAAGTCTTACAAAATGTTAATGGACTAAATATTGTTAACTGTGATTCTTATTTGATAATTGTTGTATGATATATTTTGCTATGTCAAGGTTAAAACCCTTCTTTTTATTTTAGACAGAAAAGAGGAGATGATGGGAGATGTTATTCTGTATATATGTTTCTCATACTGTTAATTAATAAAGCACTGTGGCCAATAGGAAACAAGATAGGTGGGGCTAGGAGACCAGGAGGAGGAAAGAGGAAGTAGTAAGGAGGAGTCAGGATGTAGAGCATGGAGAAAGAAGATGCCAGGGCGGCTCCCCATAAGATAACCACGTGGAAATACTTAGATAAGTAGAAATGGGTTAATAATTAAGACAGAGCTAGCCTATAAACAATAATGGTAACTGGCCAACAGGATTGTATCATATACAGAATCTCTGAGTGTTATTTGGGGCCGGCTCACCAGACTAGCAGCGGGCGGGCTGGAGGAAAACATACATGCTACAGGGCTGTGATTGTAATCAATAGAATTGCTGTTTAAACAATAATGAAGACTTTTTTTTTTTTTTTTTTTTTGCATGTGTGTTTCTTGCAGCTCTTGCTTTTGGAGACTCTAGTGATAGCTCCTAATTGTGTATGACACCATCTCCTTCTTGTATTAGCTGCTCTTGATCCCTTTGCTAATATTTTTGAAGTCCTATTCCTTTAAAAAAAAATCAACACGAACATCTTGCAGAAAGGTCCTGAGCGATGCGGAATGTCTGGGCAGATTTAGCCACATCTGCATCATATGTTCTTAGCCATGCTATTTGCCAGGGTTCTCTGAAGGAACAGAACCTAGAGAATGAATCTCCCACTGTAGATACAGGAGGTGGATTTACTAGAATAGCTTACAGCTTCTGATCTAGCTAACCCAACAGTGGCTGACTATGACCAGAGAGTCCAAGAATCAAGAAACTGCTTAGTCCATAAGGCTAGAAGTCTGGAGTCCAAAGAAGTAGCCTCTAATATAGTGTTTCTCAACCTTCCTAATACTTTCACCCTTTTATACTGTCCCTTGTGTTGTGGTGACCCCAAGCATAAATTATTTTCGTTGCTACTTCATAATTGTAAATTTTGCTACTATTATGAATCATAATGTAGATAATTTTGGAGACAGAGGTTTGCCAAAGGGGTTGCAACCCACAGGCTGCTCCATGGCCAGTGAAGGGATGGATTTTCTAGCAAGGTGAGAGCAAGCAGGCAAAGACCAAAAGTCCCCATCTTCCATGTGCTCATATAGTCTTCTGGAAGAAGGTAAGACCCAGATTAGAAGTGTGCCTCAGAGGTCCAGGCTAGAAGTAAATCCACCTACTTCAAACCAAGCAAAAAATCCCTCACAGGTGTGCACTCTGTGTCTGGATTCCAGCTAATTTCTGACATAGTTCAATTGACAAAAATAGCCATCACAGCCACCTTTGAAGTGCCCCATTCAGGAACCATGTCTAATTTTCTTAGATTGGGTGCTAGACAATCTCTGGCTTGGGGGCTTGTCCTGGTTTGAACTTGGTGTATCTGGCTTACATTTTCAGACCTCCACCCACTCTTGATTCTGGTTTTCTGACTTTGTGCCTGGCTCTGGCATCTTCAAGCAACTGACCTCAGTTCAACCTGCTTTTGGCTTTGTTTCCCTGCCTGACAGGAAGAGAAGGGACAGAGTTCTGAGGAGAGACCAGCTCAGTGCAGTTCGCCTGAGGGAATGCTGACAGCATGATGGGGGATAGACAGGTGTACTATATTTTACAAATGAACACCTCAACTTTACACAGGCATTGCTGTAATTTATTTGTCAGCTTTTATTGTAAAACATCCCCATTGCCAATATTGAATGGATTGTTCCAGAAGACAAAAAAAAAAAAAAAAAGATTCTGTTAGTAATTAAGATCTACTTTACTTTTAGTGTGTGTGTGTGTGTGTGTGTGTGTGTGTGTGTGTGTGTGTGTGTGTTTCAACTTCCTGTTCAAAGAGGAGGACATTTTACTGCCTGGAAAAACTTGTACAAAATGTCCTGTGCTCATAGTGTGAGTGCTGCGACCTGTTCACTCTACTGCCCAGAACACTGCTATATTTTCCATACATTACCCCTCGGTATTTTAACAAATATTGTCTGCAGACATTTGCATAAATTACAGCAATCTTGGCTCTAGATCATTGGAAAGTAGCCATCTTTTAAACAAACAAAGCTAAATGTCTAGCTTGTCAATAACATGGTTTTGAGGCCAGTGGGTTCTTAGAAAGCCTTCAGGGAATATGTTTCACAAAATGAAACTAGCTATCCACATGGGGAAGTCTCTTCAGGATGGTTTAGTGACCCTTTTTCAGAACATTAGATTTTCTTCTTTTCTTTTTTTTTTTTATCACCTACTACTAGAAAGGGTATGAAATTGTCACCCCCACCCCCAACCCCATTGGTGCTGTAACCCACACACTCAGACAAAGCTGTAGGACACCCACCCAGCCTTACAAGCACGAGCTGTCTGGCAAGGGACCAGATGTGCAGATTCCTCATGCTCAGGGTGGCTGGTGTGAGAAGTGCTGACGAGAAGAAGTTGGCCTGGCCCAAATAACCACGAAGAAAGAACAGATTTCAGACAGGCGGTTTTACAGTTTCCCTTTTGTTATTTTTGCCAACTCCCAGCCACTTCTTTGTGTAGCACTGGGCAAACTAGACAAACGAGCATTCTTAGATGCACTGAATATAAGCTGGGCTTGGTTCAGTGACCCTTAATCTTCTATATATCAGTTTACCTTTCTACATTCATCCACCCAATTTACATTTAAGTAAAACTCTCAAATTAATTGCTAAAAAATAAGCTATTTGGGGAAAGAAGGCTGCTTAAAAAAAAAGTTGTCTTTAAAAAAAAAGTGTTTCTTCATCTTTACAAGGTTGAAATGGCCAGTTTTTATAGGTAAACAGCCTGCAAAATGTTTTTCATTCTATCCACAGCCAGTTCTGATATTTTCTTAGAACCACTCCAATGCAACACAGGCAGTAAATATTTTGTTTTATGTGATTTTTTTTTTAATGAGAAAATTCTGAATTTCATTTGCTGGATTGAAAAAGGACCTGCCTGAAGAGTGTGGGCATTCATTTTCATTGATTTTATTTCTCGTCCACATGGCTCTATTTTCCCCGATGCACAATACAGCTCTGGCTTCACATGTACAAGGGGGACCAGTCAGTATCTCTACGTAGGAACCAGCTTACTTGTCAAGGCAGAGGAGTGCAGAGACCAGGCTATCTCAGCCCTCACCCAGCTTGACATGGAATTAATTTAACAATTCTGGCGACCCATGTGGAGGGCTAGAGTTACAATGATACACACTTTTGAGGTTTCACTCTGGAGTCTTTGGTGGTGCTAAGGATTTGTTTCCTGCATTATTTTAAACAACACTATCCTGCAAAAACAAAACAAAACAAAACCAACAAAAAACAATAACGTACAGTACACTTAATATTTTTATTAAGATTAAATCTTGTGCTAAGTGTTTTGCCTGTGGCAGTCAGAGGACAACTTCTGGTGTCAGCTCTTACCTTCCACCTTGTTTTAGAGGGTTTATTAATTTAAAAAATCAATACTTTCAGAATTTCGTACAACGAATTTTAAAAGTTTATCCCCTTCATCCAACTCCTCCCAGATCCACACTCAACTTCCATAGCCAGCTAACTTTGTATCAGCTTTATTTAAGTGTTTTTAAACCTGCCCAGTCCAGTTTGTACTGGTCATGTACTCTCGGATGTGGGACCATCCGCTGGAGCGATAGTCTTTCTTCTACCACATATGAACTCGCAGTGCTTGGGATAGCCCTCAACAAGACCCGTGCAAGCTCAAGCCAAACAAAATCCCAGCATGGAGGTGTGTCAAGGTGTAATGTATCACCCTTAGCTGAGGAGCTATTAGTAGGAGGGTCAATTTCCCTTAAGGATCCAGCCCTGGTAGAGACACGGGGTCTTTTGTTGTTCACGTTGGATATGACACTCCAGGCTACCCGGCCCTGTTTCCGCCTCACATCTCCCATCTAGGGATTTCAGGCATAAAGCCCTGGGTCCCCACTCCTGCATCCAACTTTATGTGGGCCCTGGGGATCCAAAGTGGAGACCCCGTGTTCACACAGTGTGTACTTCACCTACTGCCTCATCCCAAACGCCCCAAAGTGGCTCTTTAGTTTTTTTTTTTTTTTTTTATTGTATCGTTTACTATTTTAAAGAATATATTTAGAATATTTGATGACAAATAATATTCTGAATTAACTTATTCCTAGTCATTTCACAATTAAATGAGCATCCACGAAATACATTTCTTAAACTAAACTTCTGGGACAAAATGCCCAGGTATTGAGATTTTGGTAGTTACAAATAAATTGCTCTTTGTAAGTTTTACCAGTTGGCACCAGTGAATGAGAGGTTTTTTGGTGTGCTCTTATCAATAGACTATCTTAGCACATTCGTTTGTTCTTATTAAACTGTAACGCGCGCCTGCCCTCGCCAGCAAGGACGACGCGAGTCCGAAAAGATCTTCTTCATGCAGTTTTAATTAGGATCCTTGAGCATGCTGCTTCTGACCCGCGGGACCCCGGGGAAATGCCTGCACAGGCTTAAATCCCCTTGTGCTAACCAACCCCAGTGAGCTACGTGGACCCTGCAGATAGGCTACTCTAACGCAGAAGCAGACAGGCTGAACAGACTTAACCAAATAAGGGCTTGTTTACGCCAGAGAGCGCTCACCCTTGGGGAGGTGGAAGGTGGAAGCCAGCGCCATCTTTAAGGCGCAGCACTTCGCAGCTCTCTACATTAAACTAATAGGTGAAAGTGATGTTTTAGCATGGTTCAATTAGCATTTATTTATGTAAATGAAGGTGAATTTTTATGCTATTTCTTGAATATATTTTTATGCATCTCCCACCAGAAACTGACAACAGCTCTTCAGCCAGGGGTGTGGCTTCACGCCTACCTCTCCCCTCCATGTTGGGATGTTGTCTGGCTTGACCTTGCACAGGTCTTGGGTATGGTGTCACAATCACTGTGAGCCCCTATGTGTTTGATCATGCTCCAGTGGATGGTCCCATACCCAAGACTACTTTGAGTTTTGTTGTTATTTCTGCTTATACTTTGACAGCTCTTTATTGGTATATAGACTGCTTTTTTGTGTATATATGTGTGATATGCGAATATGTGTGTATATGTGTTCACATGTGTGTGCAGGCCTCTGAGGACACTGACCTTAGGTGGTACAAATAAATTCAAATAAATGCAAATGCACACATGCACACCCCTTAAAAAGAGAAGAAGGAAACAATAGTTCTACAATTCAGGGGTATACTCCCAAAGACCTAAAGCCTGACACTAGGCCCTGCCTCTTAATGTCTCTGCCTTCTCCAAATAGCACCAAGCTTAGTACCAAACCTCCAGTATGTGGGCCTTTGGGAGACATTCTAGATCCAAAGTACAGCAAAGACAAATCCATGAATGTTTTATTTAATGTTGCTTAATTTTTGTGTCATTGTTTTTTGGTGTCATTTACTTTTCTCATTGTTGTAACAAAGTACTTAACAAAGGCAGAGAAAGTAGGGGCTATCAGAGTGATATTAGCAAAAATGCTAAGCAAATCCACACGTATATGCAATGAAAATGGGAGAATTGTAGCCCTTCTTCCATAAGGCTCCAGGTAACACTCTGTCTGCCTTGCCAGGGCACCTGTTCCTAGTATAGTACCTAAAATAATACTTACTGTAAGTAAGCTGCTATTACATGCAATATGCACAGTAGGTGAGTTAATAATACAACATTTCCATTGCTATGGCTAAACCTTGTCTTCCCTAGGTTTGTATGTTGGATTCCTTATCCCTAATACCCTAATATGTTGATTGTTACCTGAGGGAGGGTTTAAAAAGAGGTAATTAAGTTTAAATGAGTTCATGGAGGTGAACCCAAGTCTAATGTGACTGGGGTCCTTATAGTGAGAGGTGGTTGGGACATGGACACACACAGAGGGATCCTGTAAAGACAGATTAAGAGATGCCTATCTATAAACCAAGGAGAGGCCCCAGAAAGAACCATCCCTGCTGACACACTCATCTTGGACCTCAACCTCTGGAACCGTCTGTGGGTGTAGCCTTGCAGTTGGGAAACGTATTGTTATTACTAGTATTAATTAGTATTAGTATTTCTTCCCATCTGTTTGTGTACCACATGCATGCACAGAAGAGGGCATTGGATCCCTTGGACCTGGAGTTGCAGATAGCTGTGAGCTGCCATGTGAGTGTTGAGACATCACTCTAGCTCTGGAGATTTTTAAAAAATATTTTATTTTTAGTTATGTGTATAGTACGCAGGACAGGGTCTGTGCATGTGAGTGATGGTACCCTTGGAGATCAGAGGTATTGGGTCCGCAGGGTCCAGTGGAGTTGTAAGTGGTTGTGAGCCACCCAGCATGGGTGCTGGGAACTGAGCTTAGGTCCTTTACAAGAGCAGAATACACTCTTAACCACTGAAGTGCCTCCTCCCCAGCTCCAGTATTTGGGGACTTGAACACAGGAAGCCCAAGCAAGCTGAATCAATATAGCAAAGGAACAGATACAACAGCCAACTTGGCATGGGTCTGACTACTAGGAATTAGGCATTGCTCTGTATACACAATAAGATTCTAATGAAGGGAAGGGGTCTATGCAGTGAGCTCCAAGAAATTTGTCATCACAACCATGCAGAAAAAACAAAAATAGCTTCCAGAACAACAGCCTCTTGGGCCAGCCTTTGGAGTAGAGTCAATTTTGAGTTCATCTCATTGTACAGTTGCCAGTGGGGGTATTTTTAAAGAGCAAACCGACCAAACCCATTTTCAGGGTCCTTCTTTGTACTCCGGACACTCAGGCTTCTGTTGCTGGGGAATTCTCACAAGCTTACAGCCCTTCTGGAAACTTTAGGAGAGAGTCTGTTTCTTTGCCCTTTCCAAATTGTAGAAGCGTTCCTTCTCCCTGCACTGTGGCTCAGCTTATGTCCCCTTGCCAACACATGACATCTTCAAATGCCGTTACAAAGCCTTCTTTCATTTCCTTTAACATTTAAAAAGATTACATTTCTGTGTTAGTGTGGGGGTGTCCACATGCCTCAATCCAAGGGTAGAGGCCAGAAGACAACATACAGAGCTTTTTAAGACAAGGTCTCATGTAGCCCAGGCTGGCCTCAAAGTTATTAGGTAGCTAAAGATAATGAGGATGACTTTGAGCTCCTGATCTTCCTGCCTCTACCTCCTAAGTTTTGAGATTATAGATGAACTATCTTTAAGATTATAGATGAACTATCTGGTGCTGTTTAATATACTCATCATGTTACACACCCACTCACTGTTTGGCTCTGAACTTTTTCCTTACTTTGAAAAGAGACCTCATACCCAAAAGGCAACTGCATCCTACTTCTTTTCCCTCTCAGTTCCCAGTGACCATCAGCCTGTTTTCTTCTGTTACCATGCATTTCATATTAATGGGATCATATGTTGCAAGAATTTTTTTAAAAAATAAGCATCTGTGGTGGCTAATGTTGTCAGCTTGACAGGCTCTAGAATCACCTAGGAACCAAGGCTCTGAGCATGCCTAGGGGAGATTATTTACACTAGGTTAGCCTCAAGACGTGCCTAGGAGAGATTGTCTAGATCAGGTTTGTTGGAGTGGCATCATCCCATAGGCTAAGATCCTGAACTGAATAAGAGAAAGCAAGCGGGGCTCATCTCTTCTTCCAGACTGCAGATACGATCCTGTCTAGCTGGGACTGCCAGGATCTTCCTACCTCAGACCATGGGCCACAAACTCTTCCTTTCCTTAGATTGCACTGTGTCAGGTATTTTGTCACAGCAAGGAGAAAAGTAACTAGTTCAGCTTGTGCTTGGAATAAAGTTCTCGGAGGTTCCTTTAGAGCTGACAGGTCACTACAGGGCTTTCCTCCCATGCACTGCCATAAACATGCATATACAAGCGTTTCAGTTCCTGGTTTTAATTCTTCTAAGAAGTGCTGTTGTGCACTGCACAAGCACATTCTGGTAAATGCTAGATGGCATATTTCTTAGTAGTCCCATAAAACTGTAATGGAGCTGAGAAATCCCTGTCATCTTGTGACATCATAGCTGATACAGCAAGCACAGCACACTACTCTCTGCTGATGCTGTCAGTCATATGAAGGGCTCTGCAAATACAACCATGCATGGTACATTGTAATGATAATGAATGACTGTGTTACTGGATCTTGTGCTTGGTGTTGTTACTTTAGAGCATGCATCTACTAATAAAGGAAAGTTTACTGTGAAACGATATGCTGTGTGGAGTCAGAAGCAGCTTCACCTGTCCTGTTTATTGCACTTCTTAATGGCCTCTCTCTAGAGGCCTTGTGGGGCGATGGGCCTAGAGCTGCTATGACTCTACAATGCACTCTATGGTGTTTACACTATGATGCTTAGGATATTTAAGATGAAGTCACCCAACCTGCCTCATCACTGAGAGCATCTAAGAGGAACTACTGGGACATGTAGGGGATCCCATCCTAAGTTTAATGTTTAGGAATTGGTTAAAATTATGAATTCTCATAATTTTTTCTTATTCATCTTTCTTTTCAGTTTTACCAAAGCACAGTTGTCAAATACAAGGTGTATGCATTGGGTTAGGAGTTGTAGATCGAGTGTCTACTACGTGGAAGGCCCTGGATTTAGTTTCTAGAACTACAATAACAAAATTGTAGATGTTTTCATTGTGCGATGAGATGTTTTGAAACATGTATCTGTGGTTGAAATGGTTATCTCAATCAATTTCCTTAACACACCTATTACCTTTCTTATTTTTCTTTAGTTGAAGAATTGATACATACTTATATTAAGAATCCAAATGAAATAAAAGAGGTAACAGGAAAAGGATCTGTCTCTGTCTCTCTGTCTCTCTCTGTGTCTCTCTCTCTCTGTCTCTCTCTCTCTCTCTCTCGTGTGTGTGTGTGTGTGTGTGTGTGTGTGTGTGTGTGTATGAGTCTCACTGCCTCTGTCTCTCTGTGTGTAAGATGAGTGTGTGTGTAAGTCTCTCTGTCTCTATCTCTGTCTCTCTGTATGTGTATGTATATGTGTGAGTGTGTGTGTGTATGTGTGTAAGAGTGTGTGTCTCTCTATTTGTGTGTGTGTGTGTCTGCCAGCTTCTCTCCCAGAAGGAGCTATTGGCTTCTAGGAGTGAGTAGGTCCCATCCATGCATTTTCTATATGTTTACAAATATATTTCACCCCTCCCAGGCTCCCACAGCCTGGAATTGGGGGCACTGTTGGCAGTACATTCTGTTGGGCTTGGGGACAGTCATCTGTGGCAGGGCCTGCGGCTGGAAGGAGTGTCTTAGTCACTTTTCTTGCTGCTCTAACCACATCTTAGACAAGAGGCATAGTTATTTCACCTTATAGTTTAAGAAGGAACACAACCTCTCATATCAGGAAAAGCATGGTGGCAGGAGCTTGGGGCAACTAGTCATATTGTATCTGTAATCAAGAAGAGTGTGGACAGAATGTTAAAACCTCAGGGTTAGCCTCAAGAGATATACTTCCTCCAACAAGACACCACTTCCTAACAGGTATGTCCAACCTGTAGCATGTAGGCTACATGGGGCCAAGGGGAGTCGTGAGTGTGATTCAACATTAAAAAAAACAACCAAACAAACAAAACAAAACCACAACCTTTCTTAAAACATGAGATTTTTTTTTTAACAAACAAAAGCAAAAACTAAAACCTATGTGGTTCATGAGAGTGAACTTTATAGGGATAATATAATGTCACCATGTCAAATGGTTGAGCATATCTGAATCTTTAGAAGGTTTTATAACCTTTCAAAACAGTGCCACCCATCATGGAGACTGTTCCATATTCAAAGGACATCAGGGCTGTACATGGAACAGCTGGGGAGCATGTGGCTGGGGCTCTGGTCCATTCTGTCCCTCTCTTTATCTATTTTTTTTTAGCCCCAGTTGAATGACTGTTTGCTCTGTTCATTGGTCCTTGTGGCCTTCTGCTCTCTGGGTGTGCTGAGGCTGGCTCAGCAATACATAATTACACCTTGGAATGCCACAATCCAGGAAGCACTGCATGACATTCATCCACGGTCAAACTCGCCGTTTAATGCAGCAAGAGATAATTACCATGGAAATCACCGAGGTCTTTTATGGTTGGAAAACCCACTTTTCTCCGGGAATCTTGAGACTTTGCCCAACATGCCTATCACCATTAACCCTTCAAAGGCAGGACCGTTTTAGTTCTGTGCATTCTCTCCACATCTCCTGAAACTATCTTGGCACTTAGGTGATCCACACATTCATGGGTGGTTAAAATGATGTGTCCCTCCAGAGCACACATTGAGGTTTAAGGTATACAAGTCTGTAAAGGATGCTCCACACAGTTCCGTGCAGAAGCAGAAGAGTGTTGCCGTAGGGTACTACAGAACAAAAACTCCCCACATTAAAGATAACAGCATTTTTATTTCTAAGAGAGGCAAGAGTTAAGCCAGGTGTGGTGACACATGCATGGATTCCCAGGGCTGAGGCAGGAGGCTACTGAGTTCAAGGATCCTATTTCAGGAAAACCAAAACCAAGAGAAAAGGCAGAAATCATGTATGATGTGAGTTGGGTGAGAGAAACCAGCAGGCTCCAAGAGTTGTTAGCCAACATGTTACAATGGGTTTGAGTCTTGTCTCCTGAAAACCAGTTGTTTATCTTTATCTTCCTTTTTGGAAAAGGCACCAGCGTCCTCCTCATATGAGGAGTCAGGTATCTTGTCAGGTATCCCAGATTCTTCTGCTGTCTGGGCTGTGTCCAAGTCACACAAGTTGCATACTATCAAGGTCTTTAAACTCAACTTCTTACAATTGTTTTTGCTCTAGCTTATGATAATACCATATTTTTCCTTTCTTGTAACTGTGAACTAATGTCTAGACATGACCCTGCCCTGTGGTCCCCTTGCTTAACCAGGGCCAGTGAGGATCTTATGCAGGAGGAACTTTGAGACACTGTCTCACTCTGCCTGCCAGCATTAAGCCCATTGTGTTAGAGGTCTTTCCTGTTGGACAATCATTCCCTTGGAGCTGGGCAAGCCTCAGTTCTTTTCGGTGTCTTTGCAGCATCTATTTATTTAATAACATCCAGCTCTAGAGAAATACATCTCATACCAGATGACGAGATTACAGTGCACAGAAACAGTAGAAATAAGACCAAGCTGCATATTATGAACAAGAGAAGCAAGACCAAAGTGAGCTGGCATTGGCCAGAGGTGACCAGACTCTCACCTAACAAAGGGAACAGCAGCATTCTATTGATTTTCTATGGTGGGCTATCTGGTAATTTGTAATTGGTGATTTCTAGCCTTTTTGAAGGGAGGCATGAGCATACTGAATTTGCATTTAGTAGGTTCAAACACCTAGGTCAACTTGGCACTAACTGGGAAGAAGGAACCTCAATTGAGGAATTGCCTCCATTAGGTGAGCTTACAGGCCTGTTTCCATAAGTGATTAGGAAGGCAGAATGACAGACAGAGAGACAGAGGCACAGACACACAGAGATAGAGATAGATAGATAAATAGATAGATAGACAGACAGACAGATAGAACATGAATCAGTAGACAGCAGTCCTTCATCGTTTCTGCTTTATGACTTCTTAGTGATGGATTGTTACCTGTAAATATAAGATGAAATAAACTCTGTCCTCTACAGGTTGCATTTATTCATGGTGTTTAAGCAATTTCTGTTGATATCATCATCTTGCATAACCATCCTCACCCCAAGGTTTGGTCTGGAACAGATGATGAGACTGAGGACCTGTAGGTGTGTGTGCTACTGAGAAAGCACCAACTACTGTGGTCGCTGTGTTCACGTAGAGCAAATCTCAGGACTTGCTGAGTCCTGTCTGCCATGCCCCTCGACTGTTCTTTCTCAGCCAGGTCTCTGCTGGCTCCATTTTTTGGCTCACTGGCCCCTTTCTGTGACTGTGGCTGCCCATGGAGATCTCTGTAGACCTGAGACATCACAAAGGAGGTGTCTTTCCAAAATGCATGACATCGAGTTTCTCACACACCTCAAAACAATGACTTTCTAATGTCTAGATTCTTAGTCTGCCTTCTGTCAACCCTGCTCGGTAAACCTGCTCTTCATGCTTTGTCACCTCCGTTCCCAAAAGGCTGCCGCTGGCATTTCCCCCCTCAGACCCATGACCCATGACCCATCCTCCTTTCCATGGTCCAGAGTCTGGCCACATGCATCGAGTGTCCTTGTTTCTGGCCTCAGCAGCCTCAGCTAAAAGGACAGGCAGGAGCTGACTGCTGGAGACTGTCCGTGTCTGTCTGAGTTTTTCAAATCTTCCCTGTCTTATGGAGTCTTGATACAAAACTATGTTTTTAAAATATTGCCTTTACATTTTAGAGCGGATTTAGATTTGCTGCAAAATTGAACATAGGAATGTGGGATAATCCAGAGAAGCAGAAAGGGAAGCAAAGCAAAGGGGAAAAAAATGAACTGGTGGTTATTAAGTGGAAATGTCTTGCAGAGTTTTAAGACGGCTGGCAAATACTAAGTGATTCAGAAGTCACATAAAGCAGGCTTCTCAGGTTTTATTTATTCTTTTTATTTGTCTGCAGGATGTAGTGGTCAGGTTAGTTGGACAATGCATGTTTCTTGTTTAAACATCAAGTGGGAAAGATCTATTTAAAGTCCTACAGTTTCATAAAACTGATCTCTTAAGTTGCTCTTTTTTGTGCGTCTGTATCTTCAAAATTCCCAGTAAATATACACCTTGGAGAAAAAGAACCATTTCTTCCAGACCTTTGAGGGGAGCAGAATGTACCCTAGAGCAGGAAGGACCACTGGGCTGTGGGTAGTTACCACACAGCACAGAAGTTTCTATTCTCTCTCCACACGCCCCAGAGTGGCACACAGATTGGCAAAGACACAGGGGAACTGCCATTTAGTCAGGAGAGCCTTGAGTTCTCATGCCCCAGAGCAAGATTAGTTAGAAGAATGCCCCGGCTTTAGAAGAGAGCCCTCATCTTTGTATGTTATGTGGGTCCTAGCTGATTGGATGCAGCCCCTCCACATGAAGGGCTGACCTTCCCCACTCAGTCCACACTCACTGCCAACCCCTTGGGAGACACCCACAGCCACACCCATAAATAGCTAAGTCCTCCTTGTGGTGCTTAATCCAATCAAGTTGATGCATAAAATTAATCATGTACCAACCCTATTATATTCTGAAAAAGCAATAAAAAAAAAACATGGAATTAGGTAAAAAGGAAATAGCAGAGGAACGGAGGAGGGGGAAGGGCTGAATATGTGGAACATGGAAGATTCTAGGTTGGAGAAACTACTCTGCATGTGCGATGGCAGCACATGCCGTTAGCCAAAGTCATAGACCATGAACACCAGGGGTGAAATCTGCAGTGGTGATCTGTGGTCCTTGAGGAATGGTGATATGCCAGTGTTGGCTCACTGTTTATAGTGAATGTACCACCCAGAGCAGGATGAGGCTCGTGAGAAGCTGTCCAAGTGTGGAAGAAGCAGGAAGTGACTGGAACTTAATACTTATTGCTCAGATTTGATATGAATCTAAGATAGTTCTAAAAATGAAGTTTATTATTCAACATATTATAATGGCTATCCTTGGTTGTCAACTTGACTACATCAAGAATTAACTAAAACCCAAACGGCTGGGCACACCTGTGAGTTTTTTGTTTGTTTGTTTCCCTTTCTTTCTTAATTAAATCATTTGAAGTAGGAAGACACTTTTTTTTTTATTAATTTATATTTTTACATTCTAATCCCAGTTCTTCCTTTCTCCTCCTGCTCCTCTTTCTCCCCCTCCCTCCTCCCATATGCTCCTTGGAGAGGGTAAGGCCTCCCCTAGGAAGTCAACTAAGTCTGTTCCATCATCTCGTTGAGGCAGGACCAAGGTACCTCTCCACCCCCACACCCTTGTGTCTAGGCTGGGCAAGGTATCTCTCCATACAGAATGGACTCCACTAAGTCAGTTTGTCTTTTAGTGTTCTGGTAACAAATGTTCTAGAAAAAGCCAGTAAGCAGCATCCCTCCATAGCCTCTGCATCAGCTCCTGCCTCTAGGTTCCTGACCTGTTTGAATTCTTGTCCTGATTTCCTTCAGTGATGAACAGTGATGTGGAAGCATAAGCCAAATAAACCCCTTCCTCCTTAAGTTGCTTTGGTCATGGTGTTTCATCACAGCAGTAGTAACTCTAACTAAGCACACATATATTTAAATATACATGTTTGTGTAGATAAATACCTTCCCTTTCCCCAGTGTTTCAGTCAGGACTCACTCTAGGCTAACATGGGACTCACCCTGTATCTCAGGCTGGTTTTGAACTCACTTCCAGGGAATTTAAAATCCTTTTCTGGTCTCCATGAGCACCTGCACTCGTATCTGTATACTCATGGACAGACACATACAAAAATACACAATTTTAAAAAGTAAAAATCAAAGTTAATATTGACCTATTGGGGAAGAAATTCAAATTGTATATGACTTGTTATAACTTTGTTGTTACTAATTTTCTTTCTGATATCCTTGGCTGTATGTGATAAGATTAAAAAAAATATGGGTTATGATCTGGGGTAGGCAGAAATATCCTTTCAGAATATAAAATTGAATCAGCTTTAAGGCTAAGTTATATCATCAAGAATGATTGATGTTAAAACAAAACAAAGAAACAAACAAACGAAAACCAAGTAATGGAAACAGATGGAGATGAATGAGAACTATTGAGAACTTGGTGCTTATTGCTATGTAGCTGGGACTTCTTGTTCCTAAGAGCCCTACTTGCTTGGCCCTGGATTGAAAGAGTGTATAGATGAGAAAGCTTTCCTGCCGTTCCTGGTTATCTTACATGAATAAGTATGACCACAATGGAGGCTGCCTTTGCCACTCCTGAACCACGGTGTTACACAGGTGTCTTCTGTGTCTTAAATACGAGATGAGTGGTCTTCAGTGGTCATATGCTACCTCTTGACAGCTATGCTATGTTACACTTTGCTCCCTCAGAGTTCATGTGCTGGAATCTTGGAACCTTACGTCTCTAAGGCAGGGAAGACAGTAAGGTTATAGGACCTCATCCTCATACATGGATGAATGCATGTTTGCAGTGCAGGTTTGGGTCTAGTAGGGATGTGACAGTGGGTTGTTAAAGAATTAGGAAGTCTCACTCCTTCCCATTCCCAGTCAGCACTGCTTCCTGTCTCACCAGGTGACCTCACCCATTGTGGTGCCATCTTCCTATTCCTTGTTTCCCGGTCAGGATATCAGCCATTAAGCTAGAGAAGAAACACTTTGATTTTAAATAAAAGTAACTTTAAATGTTTATTACAAAGGCAATGTAGCCTCTATTTTAAAAAAAAAGCCCAGACTGTTGTAGATTGGAGAACTCACAGTGCCACCTAGAATCTAGGAACGGAAATTGGTCTATACAGCCACAGCAGCTGCAGTCATTTATGTGAGTCAGGCCAGCACATGCTCTACCCACCTACTTTTAAAGGTGGGATTAGGCAATGATAATCTTTTCTTCATTCTTTTAAACACAGATGTATCATGCGTTATCATTGGTATCTATATATCAGAATTCTCATGCATGGGAGCTGTTTCCTTCCTTTTAGTCTTGCAAGACAAGTAGGCTGCCCCTGACCCAGAGAGTGGATCATAGCTGGCCTGTAGCCGAGCTCTGGTCAGCAGGCAGATCTTACCTTCTTGCTACCTGAAAACTAGATGAGGAATTATGTGGTCCCAGGGGAGATCAGAGGCAAAGACAATTCCTGGGAGGAAGTATGGGTAGTTAGGCTGGCCCAGGGTGTGTAAAAGAATGTTGGATTGAAGATCTGGAGTTCTAGTAGGAGGGAATGAGGAACCAGGAAGGACATGGGGAGTTAGGCATAGGGCTAGATGGGCCACTTATAGATGTATTTCCTAGTCTGGGGGCAGTGCCTAAGGTGCTGCGTGGAGAGGAGTGTAGAACAAGATAATCTCTACTTGGTGGATAAAAATAGACAATTTTGTGTCTATGTGTTCACAGGTACATATCTGCACATGAGTGTGCAGGTTCACATGTTTGTGAGTATGCATACATGTGTAGATGTTAACAGGCCCTCAGACAGTTAGCACAACTGACACCATCATGGAAGTACCATGCAAGCCTTGAAACCCAGGGTGTAGGGAGCAACACTTGCCAAAATGAGAACAAAGACCCTAATCCATTCAAGCCTATCGTTCTGGAAAGTCCCTGAATGTTCTAATCTTGTGTTTTGGCTTTGGTGCCAAACCAGGGTGTGATTTTTTTGCTTAAAAGCTCACCTGGAGAAAGGCTCAGGACTGCACTCAGGTCATGAATGCCCAGCCCAGCGTAGTCAATGGCCAGCTAATAAAGACTTTTTATTGGCTCGAACGCATGTCAGAGTGGTCTTTGGTGGATACCTCACAACACAGAAACCAGAGGTCAAACTTCCTTGGTTTTAAAGACAGAGTTTCTCACTGGGGTCTGTGTAGTGATATATTACTTATGATTTATTAGAGCTTGCCTGAGGGTACAAAAGGCAAAGTCAGCTACACTAGTTAGCTATAGAAGCCAGGTGGTGGTGGTGCACACCTTTATTCCCACCACTTGGGAGGCAGAAGTAGATGGGTCTCTGTTAGTTCAAGGCCACACTGAGCTACACAAATTGAGGCAGTCCTGAAGAGAAACAGCTCACACAAAAGATGATCCCAGCACTTGGGATCACATGCCTTGAATCCCAGCTCTAGGGAGGTGGATATGGCTGGGCAGAGAGAGGAATGTAAAGAAGAGGAGACAGGATCTGCGAGCCGTTTGCCTCTGAGGATCCACGTAGACAGGACTGCCATTTCAGCAGAGGTAAGATATACTGGCTTGGCTATTCTGTTTCTCCCATCTTTAGCTTGAAGTTTGAACCCCAATACCTAATTCTGGGTCTTTTATTTTTCATGCAACAGGTCTGTGGCTCTCTGTTTGGGGTAGGTTGGCTGGCCAGTGAGTCCCTTGGCTCTGCCTTCCCAGGGTTGGTATCACAAGTATGTGCTACCGAATGCGGGGATAGAACCCAGGTCCTCATGCTGCAAACTGAGCGATATATTCAGTCCCCCAAATATATTATTTTTATGCTGAAAAATTCTAAGTCAGTGTGACTCAGCTTGAGCACAGCATATTGAGGAGACTTCCCGTAAGGACTTGCCTCTCAAAGGACTATACCAGTCTCTTTTGAGGCTCATTTCCATCTGTCCTCAAACCCAGTGGGTAAGCGACTAGATTCTCAGCAGATAATACAGACGGACTAAGATGACAGTTGGTCTGTTTTAAAAATTCTTGTCTTACTAAACCTTGTCTTCTGTGGCATGTGATATATTAAATTCACTTCACTGCCCTGGGATGGACCCAAATATCACTGCCCTCCCACCCAGCAGAGCTTGCATGACACTTTTTCCTGCCAAGCAGGAAGGCCTCCCATTCCCGTGTGGAATCTGGATATTGCTGGGGATGCTTTTCAGGGCTGAGGCCTGTGAGTACATGCAGCTTGGAAAGTCAATTACCTTTCCTGGATGCTGAGAAGGACAGCAACGACTCACTAGTAACCAGTAAAGCCAAGTCACACAAATCCCCAGAGGCAGCCCCAGGATTCCAAACCAGGAAGGAGCCTTGCTGCTGACTAGCAGATTGGCATGCCTGCCAGTGAAGTCACAGCTAAGTATAAAATGCCTGGGACAATTGGAGGTGAGAGAGGGGCCAGACCACAGAGTAACGAGGGGCTCCCTCAGCTGGATCATTATCCCCACCTGCTCTGGTCCATCCAGAATGGAATCCTATTGACCACAGGATTTCAGCTGGGGCTTGTCCTCTTTGCAATTCAGATCACGTTGCTTGCAGCTCCCAGGAACTGAAATGAACAGAAGGACTGATATTAGTACTGAAAATGCAATTAAGGCATTCATTGTAAAGTAAAAATGAAATTACCTCACCCTCACCATATGGCCACAAGTGATTAACACCTAGAAGAAATCATCTAAAGCCCGTGAAGTCAGAATTACCATCTTAGATCACTTTGACAGACTTTCTGGGGGGAAGGAGAGGGAGACAAAGTGCCTGGAAGTTTACTAGACATCCAAAATAATCCAGATTAGGTGAGAGAGACTATCAACATGAATGTTTCGAGGTATACATTTTGGAGTTGTTGAGTTGCGTGATTGTCTTCATTGATCTTTCTTGTAATTACAAGGAGTTAACAGTGTCCATTGGTTTTTCTTGTAATTACAAGGAGTTAACAGAGTCTATCAAGGCTGGCAGTTCCAGCCATTCTTGGGAATGGACTTAGCCCATCCATTGAAAACTCTTTTTCCCGTAAGTTATTTCTTGAGCTGCTGTCCCTTGGCCAGAAGATAGTTTTTGTGTGGTCTACTCCCTAAGGGGTAGTTAAAATGATAGGAGTCTGAGACTTTCTGGGCTGGGCCAAACAGGTTATCATTACAAAGATTTCTGGAAAGAGGCATACCCATCTGGGAGAAAGGAGTACTGTGAAAGCTGCCTTGCACAGGTACATGGATTCGCATCTGTGTACTGGGGCTATGTACAGAAGCTTGCAGAAGTGAGTTGGGGTCACCTGCCCCTCAGAATCCTATAAATAAATTTATTTGGGGAAAGTTTAATCAGCTCAAGGATACCCTGGATTCCTTCCTTGTTTTCTCGGTAAATTCTACGGCTGCTTCCTAATGGGGGAAGTAGCCACTCCAGCTCGAATCTGCAGCCTTTTGTGTCTGTGTTGCTGGCCCACAAAGGAATGGATGAATTTCAGAGTCTCACTTCTTTAGCTGCTTCTTAGGAAGACTCGGACATTAAGTTAGGGATACTCTACTATCTGGGTCAAGACTGGAGGAGAGTGACATAGAATTCCCAGGGTAGACATTTATTTCTAGGCAAGGAAGCCTGGGTTGGGCTGAGGAGCCAGCTGGCCACCCTGAGGGCAAGCAGGAAGCTGTGTATAAGGTCAACTGGAGGTTTTGTAACTCAAGCTGGATGCAGAGACCCTACACAGCTGCTGTCAGTATTGGGACACAGAATCCCTCATGGCATGGTTGAGGGGCTGCTTAGAGGGTGGGCCCCCTAGGGGAAAATGACATGCCTGCCTCTGCAATAGAAGATTCTAGATTTCTCTTCCTAGTTCCTGATTCTGAACTCAGAATCCCTCTACCCTCACTCTCTGGAAAATTCCTATAGGTTTTTCTAGTTGATGTGACACATGGTCTCTCAGTGAGGGCCCCATCTGAGGACATTATTTATTAGTCTTGGTTCAGCCAAGGAGCCACGTTAGAGGACCTTATCTTGAAATCCATGAACAAAGAGAGGGGGTTGCCCTACTCTGTCATTTAAAGTGCCTGCCAGTGACAGTTTTGTGTTGGACAGATGGCCCTACTTTCAGTGTGATGAGGCCCCCAGCAGGCCACTGCCTCTATTTGCAAAATTTGAATATCTGAACAATGCAGAAGGGTGCTGGTGAGAGTTAATCAGATTTTAGTTGTCCTGGGACAGGCAGGGCAGTGAATGGTTTTACCTATGGAGCACGTTTGGGGGCTCCTAGGTCCTTTATACAGAGTGCAGGGGACTGAGCTGTGGGGGCGGGGAGACAGGGTGGAAACATCACTGCTATCAGGAAGTGATGTGCTCCTTGTGTAACAGCGAACAAATGGAAGTGAGGGGCAGAGACCAAGACTGCTGTGAGATGAGGTGAGAAGGGGAAAGGTCAGGATGTACTTACTAAAAGCAGTTTATTTGTTTTGTTTTGTTTGCTTGCTTGTTTGTGTGTTTACAGAAGGAGCCTTGTTATTCGATACGGTAGGCTAAAAGAGAAAAATCCCACCCCTGGTTGTTGGTTGTTAGTATTGAACTTCTGGGGTTGCCTGGTGCCCCAAATCCATATAAGCACAAAGCTGAGGACTCTCCAGATTGTCACTTCTGCAACCCTGGACCTTTATGAAAGGGGCAGGGCACAGACAGGATGAGTGCCCGATCATGGAGAAAAAGGTTTGACTATGAAGACGCTAACACATTTGAGATCAACTGTGCTTCAGGAATTCACACAGACAAAGCCAGAGTATCGTGTCAGCTATTAAAGATAAAATAAAAACCGAGACATGCTTAAAAACTTCTAGGTTTTCTCACTGGAAACCATTTTATTATCAATTATGCATGCTTTTGACTGTTTCCTTGTGCTAAAAGCATGTGTGCCTGTTGTGATGAATTTAAAACCTCTGGGAGGGGTAACTTCAGAAGCAACTTTTTAGAGGTCCCCGAGATGTGAATAAGCACCCAGATCCACAGGCAGAGCTGTAGGAGACTGTTGGTCCTCTGTGTGGATGGCGTTAGGCATGGCAGATGGCACTGCTACGCATGGGCTTGGCAGCATCAAGGCTAAAGCTCTGTGGGATTAAGTGACCGGCAGCAGCCCAGCCTCTATTCTGGACTCTGGCCCTGCAAGCCTCTAGGGCTCGTGACAGCTGCCTTCTGGCTTTCAGGGCGGGGTCCTTCAAGGGACAGCTGGGCACCTGTTGTGCTCAGTTCTTCTTTTACCCACACCCATCTTCAGGGGGCCTCATCTCCTTGCGTCCTTTGTGTCTATTTTGGCTAAGTGTCCATTCTGCTGCCTACAGATTTTCTGTTTCTACCCTCAGCACTGCATCTACAGCAATAACAGCCCCGCCTAGAACATTTGTATTGTAATTAAAAAATGTTATCTATTGTTTCTTGAGCTCTTTGATACTCGATGCTTCAAATAAATAATCTCTGAACCACTTCATCTGGACGGTTCAACAGTTAATTCAATTTTCTTTTTTTTTTTTTTCAAGTAGCTGCTAATGAATGGAAGGTTGTCTTTTTTTATTATTAATAATATAATTTAAGAATTTTGCCTGTCGATCCCAGTTTCCTCTCCTTCTTCCCTCCCTCTTTCCCTCCCTTCTTCCTTTCCTCCCTCCCTCCCTCCCTCTTACTGTCTTTCCCCCCCTCACATGCACCCTGACCACCCTCCCCTCCCATCTCCCCACCCCCATTCCACTTGTAGGGCTATGCTATCCACGTTGGGTCATGTAAATCTGTCAAGTCATTTGAAGTAGGGACTAGGACTTCTCTCCTGTCTCTAGGTTAAGGGAGTATCCCTCCATGGGGGATGTGCCCGCAAGGTCCTGGTTCTACTGTCTGACATCCCTTAGACTGCTCAGGCCTTCTAGCTGAGACCCATATTCAGGGGGTCTGAGTCAGTCCCATACTGGATTCCCAGCTATCAGTCTGGGAGGCCCAAGCTCCTCCTTGTTCAGGTCAGCTGTCTTTGTGAGTTTCTGCAACCTGGTCTTGTCCTCTCTCTCTGCGTTTGGATTCCAGTTTGACTCAGTGTTTAGTTATGGGTGTTTGCTTCTGTTTCCAATAGGTACTAGATGAGGGCTCCATGATGGTGGATAATTTAGTTGATGATCTCACTATCAGGGAAGGGCATTTATGGTAGCCTTTCCACGGTGGCTCAAATTGTTAGTTGGAGTCAGTCTTGTAGGTCTCTAGACCTTTCTTTAGGTTCAGTTTTCTTTTTAAACCAATAATGGCTCCCTCTTTTATGTTCTCTCTCTCTCTCTCTCTCTCTCTCTCTCTCTCTCTCTCTCTCTCTCTCTCTCTCTCTCTCTCTCCTGTCTTCTATTCCTATCCTGACTCAATCTTCCTAGTCGCACGTGCTTTCCTCTCCTGAATGGAGGAGTTTCTAAGAGTCCATTCGGAG
The DNA here is from genome assembly GCA_030556225.1 of Cricetiscus sungorus. Lineage (NCBI taxonomy): Eukaryota > Metazoa > Chordata > Mammalia > Rodentia > Cricetidae > Cricetiscus > Cricetiscus sungorus. The sequence goes on from JANBXA010000031.1 coordinate 27,017,717, forward strand.
CCTCATCTGCAGCTAAAGAAGAGAAATGAGGACTTGGCTCAGCTAAACCCCAGGTGGCCCATGCTGCTGGGGCCCCATAATGGTGTTATTTTAGATGGACTAAGTCAGATGTGGGGAAATCTAATATGTGGTGGACTTACTGTGTGTTTCACGTGAATGGCTCATTGGGATTGTATGGCTGACCACACTGTTGGCAGGGACTGACTTTTCCCCAAAGGAAAAGTCCTACCATCTCTAATTCTGGGAAGATGTTCAGGGAATTAGTTCCTGACTTGGATGAGAGCTCTGAGAAAATGCTGTGTCTCTTGTCTCACGGGTGAGCAAACATTCAAGAGCAGTGATTTGCCGTGAAGACAGTCATTCTTAGAACCAGTTTGAGAAGGTTTCCAGATCTGATTCTTTTCTGTTATCCTCAGTGGCAGCAGACACCTGCTTTTGTTGTTACTGATGTTGTTTGTTTGTTTGGCTTTCCCAGTATTTCTGTGCTTTTTCTGGAAACAGCAACTGTATTTTTTTTTTTTTTTTTTTTTGTCTAAGCTGTAGGATTCCCCACATAGTATATCCAGACAGTCCAATAGTCCAATTCAGAAAGAGAGATGCTCTCTCAGTCCATGATATCACAGGCATCCACTTCACAAGCGACACAGACCTGGCTAATGAACATTGATATATTCCTTCTATCGTGAGCCGTCTATGGTCTAACGTCGTCAACCCGTTTGGGTCAATACGATAGTCTGAGGACTTACTAAGTGGGAAAGAGTCATCCTTGGCTCGGACACACCCGGCATTGTCAGGTGGCAGAGGGGAAGCACTTGGAGGAAAAAGTGCACAGCGCTGATCAGAATAGAAAGAAGGTTTGAATCCTAGGGTATTCTTGAGCATCTGAATCCAGCCATATCCAAGCACATGCTTTTTTGGTTGCATGAACAACAACAACAAAATCACATACAAACCCCTCTTTTATGGGCTCCGATGAGTTTTGATGGTGGTTTCTGTCATTTGCTCCCAAAGGCATCTTCTTAAATTATAAATCCACGTCTCAACTATATGGCATGGAATCTAGGAAAGCACAATTCTCTTGTCTGGTGAAAAGTGTATTGTGAGAGGGTAGCCACAGTTTCGGGAGCTGACCTTTACCCTATAGGAAGTAGTCCGCAGAGCAGGGAGTAGGTGCCAACAGGTTACTGGTGAAGGCAACAGCCTTGCAGACATGGAACATACTACTGTTCTTAATAGGTTCCCATGTATATCCAGGAAAGACGCCTACTAAAGGATTGTACATATTACAATAATTTGGTTACTGTCAATGTTTAGTTTCCAATTCATACCAGCAGTTTTCATAATAGTCAAAAGATGGTAATAACCCAATTGTCCATTGACAGATGAATACATAAACAAAATATGGTCTATAATACAGTGGGATATTATACTGTTTTTTACGAAAATAAAGGCTGGGGGCTAGAGAGATGGCTCATGGTTAAGAACACTGGCTGATCTTCCAGAGGTCCTGAGTTAGTTTCCCAGCAACCATTTGGTGGCTCACAACCATCTATAGTGGGTTCTGATGCCCTCTTATGGCATGCTTACATACATGCAGATAAAGTATTCATTTATAAAATAAATAAATAAAATCTTAAAAAAAAAAAAAAAAGAAGGCTGGGATGGAGAGATGGCTCAGTGGTTAATTCCTGCAGAGGATCCCATTCCTCTGGCCTCCTGGGATACCAACATACACATGGAATATCCTCACACAGAAACATACAATTATGAATAAAATAGATTTTTAAATACAAAATGAATGAAGGTTATTCTGATACATGCTGCCATGGATGAACCTCGAGAACATATGCTAAATGAAATTAGCCAACCACAAAAATAAAATCCTGTATGACTCTGCTTGTATGAGGTATCCCCATGTGTGAGTGTGATAAGTATTTTTCTCCATCACCCATCCAATGACAAAGAAAGGCACTATTGATTTCTGTTACATGTTGACTTGATGACACATCAATCTAAGAGTAAAATTTTGCTACATTTAAAATTTATTCCACTGTGAATTTCAAGATTCCATTGTTTTATTTTATTTTGTTTTTTTTTCCTTCTGAGTAGTACTCCATTGTGTGGAAATTCACAGGCAAATGGATGGAACTAGAAGAAACCATCCTGAGTGAGGTAACCCAGTCACAAAAAGACAAACACAGTATGTACTCACTCATATATGGATTTTAGACCTAGAGGATTACCTAGGTCTAAAGGATTACCATCCTATAATCCATACCGCCAGAGACGCTAGGATACAAGAAGGACCCTAAGAGAGACATACATGGTCCTCTTAAGAAGGGGAAAGAGACAAGATCTCCTGAGCAAATTATGACCATGGGAGGAGGGAAGAGGAAGGTAGGGGAGAGGAGGACATGAGGGAGCAGGAGATTGAGTCAGGGGAAGAACAGAGGAGAGCAAGAAAAGAGATACCATATAGAGGGAGCCATTATAGGTTTGAAGAGAAATCTGGCACTAGGGAAATGTGCAGAGACCTACAAGCATGAACCCAACTAACAATCTAAGCAATAGTGGAAAGGTCACCTTAAATGCCCTTACCTGATAATGAGATTGATGATGATCGAAGCAGAAGCAGACACCCACAGCTAAACACTGAGCCAGCCAAACTCCTGGAATCCAGTTGCAGAGAGGAGGAGTGATGAGCAAAGGGGTCAAGATCAGGCTGGAGAAACCCACAGAGACAGCTGACCTGAACAAGGGGGAGCTCATGGACTTCAGTCTGACAGCTGGGAAACCAGCATAGGACCAACCCAGACCCCATGAATGTGGTGTTAGTTAGGAGGACTGGGGAGTCTATGGGGCCTCTGGTAGTGGATTAGTATTTATCCCTAGTGTATGAATGAACTTTGGAAGCCCATTCCACATATAGGGATACTCTGTCAGCCTAGACACATGGGGGAGAGCCTAGGCCCTGTTCCAAATGATATGACAGGCTTTGAAGATCCCCCATGGAAGGCCTCACCCTTTCTGAGGAGCAGAAAGGGCATGGGATAGGGGGTTGGTGGGAGGCAGGGGAGAGAAGGAGGAAGAGGGACTGGGATTGACATGTAAAACAAGCTTGTTTCTAATTTAAATTTAAAAAAGGAAAAAATATATATTTTTAGAAATTCCTTTCCAGACTTCCAGACTAATATTTTTTCCAATGGAAGCTCATTAGGCTTTGAAGAAAATAAATATTGACTGAACTAACTCAAGGCATACCTGTGTGTTTATAAATTCTTGTAGCTATATTCTTCATTGTAGATATGAGTTATCAAGACACATTCAGTAAGATATGTAAAATGCTCAAGTCAATATCAAAGTGTCAAGCTTGCACAAAAATTAGAGGCACCCATAAATTATCCCAGAATCTCATTTACCAAACCAGACAACTAATTACAGTTATGCTCATCAATGCATATAAAACAGGTAGTTCAACATAAAAATAAACCTATAAAAAGGCACATCAATAATCATAAATGCAAGATATCATTGAGCCCTGTCCTGGTAATCATTCGCAGTAACTTAAACTTGGAACCCTGAAAATGCACCGTGAAACTCTGAGGTGGGACAGAGGCAGCTGAATGTGTCTCCAGCCCTGTCACCTTTTCTGGGGCTCCGTGCATCCAGTCTCAGCAAAGACGGTGCAGATAGAGTTCAGACGATGAAATGTGGCAGTGTTTGAAAATGTTATTTCTCTTATGAGTGGAAACAGACATTTTTCCCCCCCTGTATTTCCTTAAACTGTAAGTAAAGTCTTAAGAGGCACAATGTTGGTCAGAATGTAGGGCTTAAACGCTTCTCTTTGGAAACTCAGTTCTAATGTCTGATTATGACAACACCCAAGGCAGTGTTAGTCTATTTACCAGCTTTCTTTATAACCAGACAGGTGCTGGGTGGCAGCAGGCTTCCGTGGCCAGCTTTCTCTGGATGAGGCAAAGGGAAGCGAGTTGTAGGGGAGAAACATTTTAACCCATTTGACAATTACACTATTGAATGGTTTTAAAAAGCCTCAAAAATAATTTCAATATTCAAGTTTGCTCCTCAGAACATGACTTTTGAAATAAGGCTTGCATAAGGAACTGTATGAATAGTAGCTGTTGATTTGGTTTTTCTCTTGAGTCAGCCTCACTGTATAGCTCTGGCTGGCCTGCAGATCTACCTGCCTCTGCCTCCTGTGTGCTGGGATTAAAGGCATGCAGCACCACACTTGGCCTCCCCTCCCTTATTCTCACAGGTATGGAGACAGTTCATACCTAAATTGTAGCCTTCCTCTCTCTGCCCCTTAATCTCCCCTTCTTTTCTCTTCTTCTCTTCTCTCACCATTCATTCTTTCTCTTATATTTTGAGTATCAGTTGGCCACCACAGGAGCATGCTTTTGAGTACCTGGTCCCAGCTGGCGGCAGGGTTTGGGGGGGGTCGGGTCACAGGGCTTGGTAATGGAGGCAGGTCACTGGCAGGGTGAGGAGGCTTGAGGATTATAACTTGGTCCTGCTCCAGGCTGGCCATCATTCATGTGGTTTCTCAGACATGCAGCCTGCAAGACTCACAGGGCCTTTGAGGTTTGCAACTAACCTCCAGAAGAAGGCATGAGGGTGTGTAACGGGGAGAAGCTGTGAAGGTGAAGGCTAAATTGCAGGAGAAATTCCAGGGATTTAGAGATGCCAGGAGCATGGGGCATGTGCTGCAGAAAGCATCAGGTATGGGTTGAGTCACCTCCAGACAGAAGCCTTAGCAGCAGCAGCACTGTGGGAGCAGGGCTACCCAGACCTGTTGGAGTCAACATGATGGCAAACTCCAGGCGCTGGATGTGTAACTATAGGGATTAGTGTTTACTTGTGGGATTTCAGGCTCACCTTGGTCTGCTTTGTGCCAGTGTGTATGCAAAGTAAATACATTGCTTTTGGGTTTTCAGGGGCTTACAGCTGACAGCTTTCCTGGAGTCTCTGGAGAGGCTGAGGACTTTGGGACAATTGGAGACTACAAGAAGATTCGATACTAGATTGAATGCATTTTGCATTACTAATAGCCATAAGATTCCTGGAGTCTCTGGAGAGGCTGAGGACTTTGGGACAATTGGAGACTACAAGAAGATTCGATACTAGATTGAATGCATTTTGCATTACTAATAGCCATAAGATTAAGGGGCAGAGAGAGGAAGGCTACAATGTAGGTATGAATTGTTCCCATACCTGTGAGTATAAGTGTGTGTGTGTGTGTGTGTGTGTGTGTGTGTGTGTGTTTATTTATCAGTTTTACTTATTCTTTGAAAATTTCATACATGTCTACATTGTATTTTGATCTCCACTCCCACCAATGTGTTGGTGACACTGTTTTTGAGGCTGTGGAAGGTCGACAGAAAGAAGTCAGTTCCTAGGAGGAGGTCTTGAGTATTAAGGTCCAGGCCTCCTTCTGGTCTTGTTCCCTTCAGAAGGGAGGAAGCAAATAAAACTTGCTAGGCTCAGGAAAATCCTGAAACTTGAAAGACTCGTAAGGTCTTATTATATAAACAACAGCTGAGGGAAAAAACTAGTTGACCTTCCAGCTGCATGCAAGGCATTCTGGGAGCTCCAAGGGTGCAGCCTTCCTAAGTCATTATTCATGCTGGGGTGGATTTCTACTCAATGCAGCTGAGTCATCCATGCTATAGGCAACCCTTCATCCATACTCCTGTGAATAACCAGTAAACTAACTGGCCCACGAGATTGCACCATGGTCTAACTGTTACTCTGTTCCGTGATGTTCCACTGCAGTGTGTAGATGTTTGTTCCAGTTTTCTAGGGAAAATCACTCAGGGTTCCTGAAGCCATGAACCTAGATCCTTAGCTACTGCAGCTACCAAGCCTTTTCTGTGATAAAGGTCTGTATTCCTCCGAGTCAAGATAAATCGTCTCCTTTAAGTTGCCTCAGTCAGCTTAGTCACAGTGACACAAATGTGACTAATTCACTGAGCTGGCTGTCCTTTGGCTCACCATAAGCACGTTCTGGGTGTCCACAAGTCATTGGTCTTAACGCTAGTTTCTGAGATGTATTTCTATTTTGCAGAATATTATATCCATTCAGGTTCTGCTTTCAGCATAGAAAAATGGTCTAGCATAGTTTTGGTCACTCTTCTAAAAAGAGGAAGTGATCCAAATTATACTTGGGGGATGGGAACAAACAAAGGAAAATTCATTTCATTCAAAATGACTAGGAAAATTTCTGACTAGTGCGCAGGATCAAGAAATGAAATAACAAGAATCAAATATCAGTTGGAACCCATTTATCAGTAAGTTCCTGGAGGTAAACTGCAAAGGCTTTTTTTTTTTTTTTTTTTTTTGAGTTAGGTCAGTATGAGGAAGGTCAGGAGCACATAGCCTGTTTGTGACTTCTCAGGAAGGGCCAAGCCCAGGTGTCGGAAGCTGTCTCACGGCAGTATCTGACCCTGGGATTCTCTGTGATGCTTGGAACTGCTCATTTTATAGCAAACCAGGTGGAGGGCAGTGTTCATACAGAGCACGTGAATGTGTTGGTTTTGCATTTAGAAAAAAATAAAAAATAAATAAAACATGTTTGCTAAAGTCATGAAGTACTGTTCAGTGGCTGTTTTCACAGAGCATTGGAATAGAAAGGTGTATGGGATCTACTTGTGCTAGCGTTATTATTTACTGTTATTTTTTTTATTAGAACTTATTTATTGTTTATCTGAATTCAAATTGAACCGAAAACCCTATTTTAAAGCCTTCTTTCAGGTACCAGCAAGCTTTCACTATGTAGAAAAACTTAAGTCACTGTTAGAAATCTGCTTATTTGCTACTATTATAGAATCTTTTAAATATATTCAGAAGAGTTACTTTAGGACTTCAGGACTTGCAAAGGAGGAGGAAATAGCCTTTCAAAGTCATTTTAGAGCATTGTCCAACCAGTCCCAAGATGATTTAAATGTTTAGGAAAATGTGTTTGCTTGTCTTGTGATCTGTTGCTGATGTGAGGACCGCAGTCTGTGGCATCACATGCTACAGTGAGGTGTTTGCCTGGAAGAGAAACACAGGTTGAGCAAGGCAGCTTGGAAGTTTATCACTGCTTCCTTGCTTTGCCAGGCATTGGCTCATTTTGTATAACTACAATTAATTCTTAAACATCGACATTTATGGAATTAATGCAAGTATAGCCCAGAACTTCATGCCTCATGACCGTACCCACCCCATTTATGCCTTACATCAGTACAGGTATGCACACTGTAATTAACGACACAGGTACTGTTATTAGTGGAAAGCCATACTGAAGGATCTGGAGTTAAACAGATCCCTGCTGCTACCCATTGTGTCGAAGACTTTTTCTTGCCTTTTAATTCTTTAACTAACAGATTGACAGAGACAACAAACCCCATTAAGACCCGTAGAATTTGACAATACTTTATTCAGATTTCTTTTTTCTCTTTTTTGGTCTTTGCTTAAAATAATTATTTTCAGTTGTGTGTGTGTGTGTGTGTGTGTGTGTGTGTGTGTGTGTGTGTGTGTCTACAGTGGTGGCAGAGCAGGGTATGTGCATGTAAGGTGTCAGATTCCTTGGAGCTGGGGCTTGTGAGACCCCTAATGTGGGTGCTGGGAACCAAACTCAGGTTCTATGAATAGCAATATGTGCTTTTCCTTGTTGTTGTTGTTTTTGTTTTTCAAAAACAGAATTTCTTTTTGTTTAGTCCTGGCTGTCCTGCAATATGCGCTGTAGACCAAGTGCTGGGACTAACAGTGTGCACTACCATCACCTAGCTTTTTTGCTTTTTGTTTTGTTTTTTGTTTGTTTGTTTTTTGCAATACATGGTTTTAATAGATGAGACATCTCCCTGGCCCTGTTTTGCTTTTGTTTTGATTTGACAGGGCCACCCTGTGTAAGCCCTGGATGGCCTGAACTCATGGATATCAGCTTGCCTATGTGTGCGTGAGACATACAGCCATCACGGCCATTCTTTCCCCAAGGCTTTCATCATTGGCACACATCCTTGGCATCATTCATCTCCATGCATGACTTCGTATTTCAGTTTTTGGAAAAGTCGTCTTTGATGTCTCCTTTTGAGAAAGGATGGTTGAGGAGTGTAAGCGTGAGCCTTGGGAATATGCTGTGCGTGACTTCTCCAGCAGCTGCTACTCTAATAGAGGACTGTCTGCATGGAATCCTGTTTTCTTTGCAGAAAAATGCACCTGAGCTGGAAGAGTGGAGAAGGAAGCACACATATCTGAGTGGCCAGGCTTGACTCTGGACGGCAATGTGGTGGTAGCGACAACCCATTCAAGTCTATGCTACATTGTTTCAGTTTATATAGGGAACCATATATTACATCTATGACCAGAAGTTAAAAATTAATATCTGTAGAAAGCCTTTTAGCAACTGTGTCCAAGACAGATTTTTTTCCAGCAACAAAATACCAGTAACTAAGAGAAAGCACTCCAAGCATGTCTTTTTAACAGTGAGGGAAGCCAGGTAATAAGAGTTGAAGCTTTGTTAGAAAGTACTAGAACATATCTGTGCATTCACTTATCTTCAGAGTTTTATATAAATAATGATTGCTTCTCATTGGTAAAGTAACAGTTACTTTGGGACTGTTTTATTATTATTATTATTATTATTGAAAGAAAATATTGAATAAATCAAGATACCCTCTAAATTATTTCCAACTCTGAAAAAGATTAATGATCACAAAATTTATAGAAAGAGAATGTTCTTTCACAGTAACACATTTCACAAATAGTTCCGAAAGCAGAGTGTATAGTTAAAGGTTAAAGTAATCTTTAAGATTTTTTTTGGTGTGTGTGTGTGTGTGTGTGTGTGTGTGTGTGTGTGTGTGTGTATGTATGTGTGTGCACACAGAAGACAGAAGAACACATAGGATTCCCAGGAATTGAAGTTACAGGTGGTTGTGAGATGCCTGGTGTGGGGGCCAAGAGCCAAATTCAGGTCCTCTGCAACAATGGCAGGTGTCCTTGACCTCAGGGCCTTCTCTCAAGCCCCCAGAGTCAGACTGGAAGCCATTAGATTTTGACATCTGGGGCCAGTTCTGCCCACAACTTGCTGTAGAAATTGACTGTCTTTCCTCTTTGGCCTCATCTGTAATTTAGGTAAAATGGTACCCACAGTTCTCAGCCACTTTAAATGTGTACTAGGCAAGCTTGGTTTATATAGATGGTGGGTTTTATAGATGGATGCTTATACCACCTCAGACATGTGCTTCTCAAAATGCTCAGGCTCTAACTTCACAAGACTTTTATAAAAGCAGACACTGATTAAGCGGCTGCCCGAATTCACACAGCTAGTAGAACTGGGCCTCCAGAGCCCGTTGTTACATGCTGTACCCGAGGACTCTGCACACAAACCCTGGAGAGGACCCTTTCGCAAGAGGTGATTTGTATGTGTGTTCTTCTAAATTCTTAGAGTGAGACTCACGAAAAATGTCAGTCCTACCTGACTATGCCCCTCAGTTCATTTTGTCTTTCATGTTCTGCTTTCTGTGGGTTAACATTTCTTGTCACAAATGGCAGATTTGTGTCAGTGATGACCAGATATGTTGCACTGGGCAAAGGGAACCAAACTAAACAGGTTTTATGAGTTTTAGAGAAACTGTCAAGAAGTTGGGCTGTGTTTGTAGTAGCCAGAGGTTTATATCAGCTAAAATATCCTCAGAGTCTCTTGTTTTGGTCTCTTGTTTTTTTGTTTGTTTTTGTTTGTCTTCTTCTTCTTCTTCTTCTTCTTCTTCTTCTTCTTCTTCTTCTTCTTCCTCCTCCTCCTCCTCCTCCTCCTCCTCCTCCTCCTCCTCCTTCTCCTTCTCTTCCTCCTTCTTCTCTCCTACTTCTTCTCCTTCTTGTTCTTCTCTCTTCTTCTTCTCTCTTCTTCTTCCCTCCTCCTCCTCCTCCTCTTCTTCCTCCTCCTCCTCCTCCTCCTTCCCTTCCTCTTCCTCCTCCTCCTCCTCCTCCTCCTCCTCCTCCTCCTCCTTCTCCTCCTCCTCCTTCTCCTCCTCTTCTTCTTCTTCTTCTGGGACTGTGCATGTGATATTGGTTTGTTTCTTAATTGATGCTGGTTTCACTCATTGAATCAAGTGGTTTCAGCTGATTTCTTACTATTTCTTGAAATACTTATTTTTATATTTCGGTGTTTGTGTCTTTTCTTCTTCTGGCCCTCCCTTTATTAAGATGCTATTATGGTTTGACAAGTAAACACTCACCCTCAGCCCCACAGGCTCATAAGTTAAACATTTGTTTCCCTACTGGTGGCACTGTTTGGGGAGGTGTTAGAAACTTCAGGGAGTGGGCTCTTGTTTTGCCTTAGACCTTCTCTCACTCTGCTTCCTGGCTGTCATGATGGAACAACCTTTTCTGCCACATACCTCTTGTCACAGCGTGCACACCCCAGAAACAACAGAGCACACGCCACCGACAGAAACCTCCTCCACTGTGAGCCAAAAGGAGTCCTCCCTTGTCCCCCATGGGAGGACTCACCCTCCCTGGGGAACGGATGGGGGGGCAGGGGTGGGATGGAAGGTTGGTGGGGGCATAGGAGGACGGGAGGGAGAGAGAACCAAGATTGCTACCTAAGATTGTTTTTAATTTAAACAATAAAAAGGAGTCCTCCCTCGAAGTTGTTTCCTCAGATGTTGGTGACAAAGAGTCTGACTCACACAGGTGTCCCTCCTTGCTACTGGCGCCCCCTTTACCGCTTGAGTCTCCTTACTTTCCCCCTTTTGCCTTCTAGGAAATTTCTCTGACTCAGTTTCCTAAGTACTTAAAATATTGTCTTGATGCTATTTGTAGTCATTTCCCTTGTTACTTTGTATTCATTTTTGTTGCTGGTGCCCTCCTTGGGCTGGTGGTTCTGGGTTTTGTAAGAAAACAGGCTGAGCAATCCATGGGGAGCAAACCAGTAAGCATCTCTCCTCCACCGCCTCTGCATCAGCTCCTGCTCCCAGGTTCCTGTGCTGCCCAAGTTCCTATCCTAACTTTCTTTAGTGATTGATGGGCCACAGAGAGGGAAATGAAAGCCAAATAAACACTTTTTTCCCCAGCTTGCTTTTGGTCACGATGTTCTATCAGTAATAGTAACCCAAACTGAGACAATGATGTGTAGGTGCCACGTTTCGTTTGTGTGTTGAGAATAAAAGCAAATTGGTTCTCTTTGTGCCTGGAGGTTTTATGTGGGCTGATGCTTGTTATGGAAGCGATATCAGGGTTATAGTTCACGGTGATGACAGGAGCTGGGGTATGAGTTGTGTAAGCAATGTCAGTGGAGAAAACTCCTGGAAGAGAAAAGGCTACAAAACCAGAATACCTATGAATTCGCTGATATTTAAAACAAGATACCCCCGAAAGTAAAGCAAGAAGCCGAGGACTAAGTTAAGGGGCATGGCCTCAAAGTTAGTAGATAACAGCAGTTTTAATGTAATTGACTCCCATCATTTCATAGGCAGTGGCACTGTTAGGAGGCATGGCTTTGTTGGAGTGGGTGTGGCCTGGTTGGAGGAAGTACATAATCGTGGGGGCAGGCTTTGAGGTTTCATATATTCAGGATATTGCCCAACGTGTTAGTTGTTTTCTGTTGCCTGCTAAATGAAGTAATCTCAGCTCCAACACCATGTCTGCCTGCGGGATGCCACTACCTGCCGTGATGACAATGGACTGAGCCTCTAAACTGACCCACCCCAGTTAAGTATTTTCTTTATAAGAATTGCCATGACCATGGTGTCTCTTCACAGCAATAAAAACCCAAACTAAGACACACCAATAGAATGGTGATAGCTCAAAACAATTTCTGCAATGTTGTTATGTGAGACTGTTTCCATGCAGGTATGTCACATTTGGACACATTCCCACATACCCTGTAACACTCCTCTTTTGTGTCCCCCACATTATTAGCCCCCTTTGTTCCTCTAAGAAGTTTACCTCTATTTTCATGACATTTTTACATTTGATTTTATGTTTCTATAAAATCTAGGGCCACAAATGAAGGAAAACACATATTTGTCTTCCTGAGACTGACTTAATTTGCTTAGTGTGATGATTTCCTGTTATATTCATTTTCCTGCAAATGACATAACTGCATTCTTCTTTATGGCTAAAGCCATTCCAGAGTGTACACAGACCACATTTCCCCCCATCCATTTCTCCATTCTTGGGGCTCAGCTTGTCCCTGTAATTCAGCTGCTGTGAACACTACGTGCAAGTATGGCTATGATATGTTGGTTTGAAGTCTTTCTTTGACCCAAAATTTGGGGGTGAATAGTTGAGGTGACATGGCTGGGCTGTGTGAAAGTTCTGTTTTTATTTTTATGTTTTGAGGAACCACCATATTTGTCATGTCTTTGCATGGCTTCCCAGGACTTGGACCTGACTAGGGAAACGAGGAAATGAGGAAGAGACAGACGGACAGGCAGACCCGTGAACACACAGGAAAGCTGTGGTCAAGAGTTCTGAGATCTCTGGTGGGAACGCTGCAGCATCCTGGAAGCTCAGTGCATTGTATACAGTTCAACAGAAAGGTGGGGGTGTGGCATACAGTTGAAGAGAGAGGCAGCATTATTACACGCAGTTGAACAAGAAAGTGGGGTTTATGGTATACATGTGGATCAAGGAGGCAGGCTTAGCTAATCTCAGTGGCAGCAATCTTTTTAGGGGAGCAGTAAACATCCAGAGGGGAAAGCTATGGAGGACGTTTTCTGCGAACACTTTGAGGTCCCCAAATGGACCAGAAAGGAAGGCTCTGCCATTTTCCCATGGGTCTGAGGCTACAGTCCTCGACGTGGCCATCCCTATGTCAACAGTACACATCCACTCATGGCTTTATTCACTCAGGGCTTCCTACATGTACCGATAACATTTTCTTTTTTTCTTTTTCTTTTTTTTAATGGAAGAAAAATAGAGAATAGTTTGGGATTTTTCATGGGAAAGAAGGAGACAATTGGTCTGTTTCTGAGCACCCTGCATAGGGCTGCGGAAGAGAAGGTGGCTCACAGCTGAGAGAGCCTAGGAGCCCTCGTTCTTTCTCATGGGAGAGCTGTTTGCAGCTACAGACGGAAATGACAGATGGCATCTATGTGTCACGCACAGGGAAGAAAATTGGTAATTGGAGAGGTCACCAGGAGGCTTTCGTTTTAGCTCTGGTTTTACGTTTCTATGAGGATGACGTTCTTACGTAACTTGTGGAATTAGAAATGCATTTGGAGGAGGAACTGGTGAGGGTGTTGCTTCTCACTGGGAAAGGCTGAGTCAGACTGCTGCGCCACTTACCGTGTTTTGGTGAAATAGGTGTGCCTAGAGTACCAGTTTGCTATTGCAGTCTGCATTCTATCGCTGTGATAAGCACCATGAACAAAAGCAACTTGGGGAGGAGGTTACTTCAGTTCATTATGAAAGGGACTCGAGGCAGGATTCTGGAAGCAGGGACTCATGCAGAGGCCATGAACAACACTGCTTACTGGCTTAGTCCTTGCAGCTTGCTCAGCCTGCTTTCTTACACAACTCAGGGGTGTCATCACCCCCAGTGGGCTAGCTCTTTCATGTTAATCCTTGTCTTAGTTAGGGTTCAACTGCTGTGAAGGGACACCATGACCACAGAAACTCTTATAAAGGAAAACATTTGGTTGGCACTGACTTACAGTTGAGAGTTTTAGTTCATTATTGTTATGGCAGGATGCATGGCGGCCATGCAGGCAGATGTGCTGGAGAGGTAGCTGAGAGTTCTACATCTGGATCCACAGGCAGCAGGAAGAGACAATGCCATGCTAGGCCTGGCTTGAGCATCCAGCATCTCAAAGCCCCCAGTGACACACCAACTCCAGCACGGGTACAACTCATTATAGTGCCTCTCCTTGTGAGTCTATTGGGACCATTTTCTTTCAAATTACCACAATTGTTAATCAAGAAAGTGCCCCACAGTCTTGCCTACAGGTCAACCTTAATACGAAGGGTTGGGAACCTCAGAACACTGGACCTGAGATCCTGGTAGGGAAAGAATATGTTAGAAGGCAGATGTGTATGAGGCAGTTCCTCATATTCTGTGAGGAACTCTGTAGATATATCTAGAACTGGGCTGCTATCTTGGCATACTTCATTTAAATTCATCAAAATGAAATACAATTAGAATTCAGCTCCTTGGTCATAGTAGCCACACTGTGACTACTGAGTTCATGGCTGTCATACTGAACAGGGTGATAGTGACGGAGTTCTTCCAACACTGGCAGAAGTTTTGCTGGAACAAGAGGCTATCTGAGTGCCCGTGCCATATGTACTTATATTCCTAGAGTGTTCAGTAGTATTAAGAGTAACTACATCACTGAACTGGGTGGGGGTGGGGTGGTAGCTATTATTGTTCTTAGAGCAACATTTAAAAAGAAATGGTGTGTGGTAGGGCAACACGGACTGTAGAGGACTCAGTTCCTGAATCTTCTGAGTGGGAATTAAACAGTGCCATTATTCCATGTCAAAAGCTGGTAAGACTGAGCAGGCTGCCTCCACGCACAGAAAACGTGTTTCTCTCTGTAGGAAGAATTTAACATTGGCTCATTGGCAGGTGTGGCTTACAGGGCAGTGGTTCTCAACCACTTTTTTTGAAGGGGTGGATCTAATGATCCTTTTACAGGGGTTGCCTAAGACCATCACAAAACACAGATATTTGCATTGTGATTCATAGCAGTAGTAAAATTACAGTTATGATTTAGCAAGGAAAATAGTTTTATAGTTGGCGGTCACCCCAACATGAGGAACTGTATCAAAGGGTCCCAGCATTAGGAAAATGAACCAAAGGGAAGCTCTGTTTGGCAAGGTATTAGTGCTATGTGTTGGTTTCTGTCTCTTATGGATCTTGTGTCATGCTGATATACTGAGTCCAGAGACATATGGCTGTCGTGTTACTTTAACTCCAACACAATAACAACCACATGGGTAACTTTGAGACAGAGAATAGAATTTTGCCCCATCACTGACAGTCTATAATAATTGAAGTTTAAATTTAATTGTTTATATTTAATCCCAGCAAAGAAAAGTTATTTAAAATTAAACAAATGGTCTTAGAATTTTCTTAGTTACATAATTGATAAGATGTTCTAATTTACTGCTGTTACCAATTGAAAAGGGACAAAGTAGCAGGGTGGGTCCTTTTTGTTGTTGTTTTTAAAGATTTTATTTATTTTTATGTGTGTGAATGCTCTATCTGCATGTATGCCTCAATGCCAGAAGAGGGCAATAGATCCTACATTGTGGGCCACAATGTAGTTGCTGGGAATTGAACTCCAAACCTCTGGAAGAGCAGCCAGTGCTCTTAACCACTATGCCATCTTTCCAGTCCTGTTTTTTGTTTGTTTGTTTTGTCTTTAACAAAATCTCTCATTATAGTCTGGAACCCAGTATGTGGTTCGAGCTGGTTTCAAACTCATGGCAATCCTCCTGCGTCAGCTTTCTGAGCATTAGCATTATTTACAGGAGCTACCACACCTGACTGCAAGGTTTTTCTCGCAGTGTGTGTGGCATATACACATTTTCTTGTGGGTGTGTACACATGTGTTTGCGTGCGCATGCACAAGTTGCCTTATGCGTTTAGAGGCCAAAGGTCAAATGCTGGGTACCTTTTCAGTCACTCTCCACCTTATTCCTTTCCTATGTTTTGCATGTGTATGTTATGTGTCTGCACGTGTACATGCATGTTTGTGCGTGTGGGTGTGTAGGCCTGAAGTTGATTCCAGACTCTTCCTTGATCTCTGTCCACTTTGTTTATTGTAGCAGTTTCTCCCTGAACCGGAGCCCTGCCTAGTTCAGGTACCCAGCTTGTTTCAGAGAGTCTCAGTATCGACCCAGCTCAGGGATTGTGGGAGATCTGATCTGGTCCTCACACTCATGGGGCTTTATGCACTGAGCCATTGCTGCAGCTCTCTGCCTTAGTTTTGGAGGCAAACTCATCCATTTAGCTAGGCTGGCTGGACAGTGAGTTTCAGGAATCTACTTGTCTTACTCTCCCCAGATTATTACTGACACTTGACACCATACCTTGTCTCCATGGAAGATCTGGTACTCTGAACTCAGACCTTCATGGATATGCAGCAACAGCCCAGAGGTTTAAAGATTTGTTTTTATTTGTATGTATGTGTGTCTCTCTGTGTCTCTGTGTCTCTGTGTCTCTGTCTCTGTCTCTGTCTCTCTCTGTCTCTGTCTCTGTCTCTGTCTCTCTCTCTCTCTCTCTCTCTCTCTCTCTCTCTCTCTCTCTCTCTCTCTCTCTCTCGTGTGTGTGTGTGATGTGTGCAGGTACCCACGGAGACGAGGAGTTAGGGTTATAGGCAGTGTCAGTTGCTTGACATGGATACTGGGAACTAAATTTGGATTCTCTGGAAAAACAACAAATACTCTTAACCACTGAGCCATTTCTCTAGACCCCAGGATTTTAGATAAAATTTTCTTTCAGTGTTAGGAAGACTTTAGTATATGACTCATGATGATCCCAGCATTTTTGCTACCCACGAGCAACTTTTAATCCAGTAAAGAAATTGCCAGTTAATGTTTTCTTCCTGGGGTCAACACCACTCTAGCTTTGTCTGTGGCTTAAACTGTGAGGGGAAAAATATTTAGCAATGCTATGATGAAAAGAATAAGAGTGAGTACTGTGGTTACTATGGTGATAAGAATAGGTAGAATTCATTGCTCTGAAAAATTGCCTGCATTTTTTAGCAGTACATTTAGCATTCCTTGGTGGGTGTATTGGTTAGGAATTTTAATCTGTCAATGTCCGTCAAAATGGTGCAGCACTCAGAAATATCTTACAGCTGTACTTTCAGCTGGTTTGTACTACTATGAAAGGAAATGGAGTGGAAACAGTTATCATCATATTGGAAATTTAAGTAATCATCTCAAAGTGCCCTGGCAGGTACAAGCCTAAAAGCACACTGCAGTTTTGTTTACATGATCCCAGAAAATGTCATTGTCACACCAGCTGAGCTTAGGGTCATTTTGCAAGTTGTTGGTAACCATCGGTATAATGTGGGACTGGAAAAATCTGGTGAAAATTGATATGCTAGCATTGATGGCAGAAATCTCCCAGGGCCACACCCCTAGATGAAGAACCACAGGCAATTAATGGCTATTGGGAGAGGAAGACTCAACTTTTTGTCCAGGGACAACCCCTCGATTGGTTATCCACTTCTGTGTGGTCAACTGCACATGGGTGTGCATACATAGGCATGTGGAGGACAGCATGGCATTCCTCCTTGGGTGCCACCCATTCTGTGTGTTTGAGATGGTGTCTCTTCCTGGCCTGGGGCTTACATGATGAGGCTAAACCCTGGGGATCTGCCTGTTTCTGTTTCTGTACAGTACCTGGTTCATTCATATGGGTTCTGTGGACTGACCTCAGGGCCTTATGTTCATGGGGAGCACTATACCTATTGAGCCATTTGAATATCCCAATAATGATGATATTTAGCATGCATAGAATCTGATGCTGAGTCATTTTGTTGATGCTCCAGAAGCTCTTAGAATGTCTTATTATCTGTGCAGGCCTGTCCAATCTTTTGATGTTGCAATCAAGTTAGAAACAGTATCTTATCTCATAATGCTTTTAAGTGAGGGTATGATCTTGTGTTGGATTGATTGCATTTGTAACTAGTTTCAGCCACCACAGTCCAAAATCCTACAGGCTGCAAATGAGAAGCAGAACAACCTATTCAAGGTCATGTAGCAAAGAGCTGGAGATTAAGTTTAGGTGCATCTTAGCTTTAAACCAGTGGTTTGAAACATGTGGGCCACCACCCCTTGGGGGGTCAAACAACTGTTTCATAGGAGTCACCTAGGCTTAGACTATTGGAAAACTCAGATATTTATATTGCAATTCATACCAGTAGCAAAAGTACCGTTATGAAGTAGTAATGACAATAATTTTATGGTTGGGTGTAACCACAATGTGAGGAAATGTATTACAGGGTGCTGTCGTCATTCAGGCAAATGCAAGCCTGCCTCTTGGGGACCTGGCGCACAGGGCAGGCAGTACCCAACTCTGTCCACAGGTGCAAAAGTCCCTTTAAGAGTCAAGCTCTGGACCATAAGAGAAACGTACATGGTCCCCCTGAGGAGGGGAAAGGGACAAGATCTCCTGAGCAAACTGCATGGGGGGAGGGAAGGGAGTTAGGAGAAAAAGGAGGGGAAAAGAGGACATGGAGAGGAGGACATGAGGGAGCAGGAAGATTGAGTCAGGGGAAGAATAGAGGAGAGCAAGAAAAGAGATACCATAATAGAGGGAGTCATTATAGGTTTGAAGAGAAATGTGGCACTATCCACAGATCTATCTACAAGGATGACCACAACTAACAACCTAAGCAATAGAGGAGAGACTACCTTAAATGCCCTTCCCTGATAATGAGATTGATAACTAACTTATATGCCATTCTAGATGGAAGCTGATGGAAGCAGAAGCAGACACCCACAGCTAAACACTGAGCCAAACTCCTGGAATCCAGTTGCAGATAGGGAGGAGTGATGAGTAAAGAGGTTAAGACCAGGCTGGAGAATCCCACAGAAACTGCTGACCTGAACAAGGGGGAGCTCATGGACCCCAGACTGATAGCTGGAAAACCAGTACAGAACCAGCCCAGACCCCCTGAATGTGGGTGTCAGTTAGGAGGACTGGGCAGTCTATGGGGTCTCTGGTGGTGGATCAGTATTCATCCCTAGTACATGAATGGACTTTGGAAGCTCATTCCACATGGAGGGATACTCCCTCAGCCTAAACACATGGGGAGGGCCTAGGTTATACTTCAAATGATATGACAGACTTTGAAGATCCCCTATGGAAGGCATCACCCTCCCTGGGGAGCAGAAAAGAAAGGGGATGGAATGGGGGTTGGGGAGCAGGGGTGGAGGGGAGGGTGAGGGAACTGGGACTGACATGTAAAACAAGCTTGTTTAAAAGTCAAGGTCTGTCCACTTCGGCTCTCTTTATCTGCCATTTGTAAGGCGGCACCACTGTGTCCCTGTCTCTGTCTGTGTCTCTCTCTTTTCTCTCCCTTTCTCTTACTCCCTTACTTCCTCGCAATAAACTTGCCAGGTAAGTTTTGTCGGTCTCTGTGTGTCCCTCACCCACCATGGGACCGGCTAAAGGTCCCACCTCGAGCTGCATTGTTAGGGTGGCAATGTTAGGAAGGCTGAGAACCACTGTCCCGCCCACCCCAGGTCATCTCTTCTAACTTATGGTGAGCATGTGGGTTTTTAAAAGATTTGAGCATCCACATAGAACAATATTGAAGAGAGCTCGTGCTTGCCTGAAGGACTTCGGCATGACTGGAGAGAGAAACGTAGATTTAATACTTTGTTGTTGTTGTTTCAATAATTTATGGTTTCACACACACACACACACACACACACACACACACACACACACACACACACACACACACACAAAACCATTCTTTGTTCCTCTGTGTAGAAAGACTTTTGGGCACAGACCAAGAGCCTGATTCTACCCCATGTACCATCTCCCAGGAAAGAGGAACCCTTCTGCCTCTTTTCAAAGTCAAACTTCCTAGTGAGTGCACAGACTGAATACTCACCAGTTATGATTCAATGGGCTGTTAAAACTTTGAATGGATTAAATCTAGCAAAATTTATTTGCACAAATCCCAGATCTGTGAGTCAAACTGTTGGGTGAGGTTCTGAGGTCTGCATTCGGCAGCTTGGGGCAGGTGGTGCTTCTAGAAGGAGGTGACAAGCAGAGGCTGGTGGGAATAGACATCACCACTGGCCTGATTTGGACTTGTGTGGGTAGCTTTGTAGCCTGTGATTGGCTGAAAGTTTAACGGCTATAGTCAGTTGACTGTTAGTTACTTGTTATTAGTAATGTGTTTGGAGGCTAGGCTACAATTTGGCCACAGAGTAAGTGGACTTATAGTTTACTTTGTGTGGAGGCAGCTTTAGGTCGGAGTCAACAGGAACCTCAAGACTCACATGGCTTGGTGCTGTGGGTGTGGATCTTTAGTGTGCACACTCACGGCTATACTTTGATTGTTCCTTTGAGTGTCTCACACTACAGCTCAAACTGGCCTGGAACTTACTTGTATAGCCAGGGTGGTCTCACACTCACAGCCATCCACCTGCCTCAACCTGGGTGGCCCTGTGAGAAATTGTGTTTTCCCTTTATTCCTATCAAAGGTGCTCAGCCCAACGAGAGCCACATTTTCTGAACTACCTCCTCCCCTTTTACACTGCTTAGCCAATTGCATCAGATTGAGAAGTTGAGCTCTCACCAACTGGATGAGACACAATAGCCATGATGTCAGGGAGGGAAGACAGAAGCTATTTTGGCCATTGTGTTTGCTAGCGGGGTTTGGGTGCTGGTATTCCCTTTTGAAGAAAAGACTGCCATGCTGGGTGTCTTAGTCAACATTCTGTTGCTGTGAAGAGACACCGTGGCCATAGCAAATCTTATAAAAAGCATTTAATTGGAGCCTGCTTACAGTTTCAGAGGTTTAGTCAAGTCTTACCATGGCAGGAAGCATGGTGATATAGTGCTGGAATAGTAGCTTAGAGTTCTACATCTGGATTGGTGGGGGCAGGAAGAGAAGAGGCCCTGAGCTTGGCATGGGCTTTTGAAACCTCAGAGTCCATCCCCGGTGAAACACTTCCTCCAACAAGGTCACACCTCCTAATCCCTCCCAAGTAGTACTTCTCCCTGGTGACATATGAGTTTATGGGGGCCATTCTTACTCAAATCACCACATGTCCTGCCTGGTCCAGTGTAGTAGGGCTTTCTTATTGCACTTTCTTTGAACCACCAGCCCCCAAATAATGACACAGAGTCTTATTATTACTTATGAAAGCATGGTCTTAGCTTAGGTGTGTTCCCAACTAGCTCCCATAACTTAAATTAGCCCATTTCTATTGATCTACATTCTACCACGTGGCTATTTACCTCTCCTCATTCTGTACATCCTACTCCCTCCATGTCTCACTGGTAAAATACCCCATGCCAGATTCTAATCCAGAGCTCCTATCTCTGCTGGGAAGTCCTGCCTAACCTCTCCTGCCTAGCAATTGGCCATTCAGTTCTTTATTAAACCAATCAGGTGCTTTAGGCAGATGAGGAAAAGCAAAGACACATTTTCACACAATGTGATCAAATATGCCACAACAATCCACACTGCGGTTCCCTGCAGTGAGCGAATGCTCTTCTCTTAATTGTTTTTCTGAAGGCCTCCCTGCTGCCCTCTCTCTTCACATGACCCATGTAGTCTCCAGAAGCTTCCAGTAAAATCTAGGTGAAGATATAGTCTAAGGAGTGTGTATGTCTTAAGTGGACCTTTACCTCTCATTGATGGTGTTGGTGGGTATAGAATTTGTTAGAAAATCCCTTTTACCCACACTTGAAGGTCTTTCTTTCTTTCTTTCTTTCTTTCTTTCTTTCTTTCTTTCTTTCTTTCTTTCTTTCTTTCTCCTCCTCCCCCTCCCCCTCCTCCTCCTCCTCCTCCTCCTCCTCCTCTTCTCCTCCTCCTCCTCCTCCTCCTCTGCCTCTTCCTCCTCCTCCTCCTCCTCCTCTGCCTCTTCCTCCTCCTCTTCCTCCTTCTCCTCCTCCTGTACCCCCATTTTTGTGTGGGAAGAAGTATTTTTATGTAGATGTTCAGGCCTGTGTAGAGGAAACTTTTTGTTTTCTTTGCAGGTAATCTTTTAAAGTTCTATTCTTTTTGTTTCTTTATGCAGACATGGCTTGCAGCACCTTATTTGTTTATTTGTCATTCTGAGAATGTAGGTTTTTTTTTCATCAGCAATGCCTCGCTGGTAAATTTAGCTTTCTTTAAAAAAAAAAGAGATTTGTTTTTATGTACATGTATATGTGTATGTGACTGTGTGTGAGTCAGTGCATTGTACATTGAGAGTGGGTGCCCCCAGAGGCCAGTGGGCATGGGGGAATCTTGGAGCTGGAGTTACCCGGACATGGGTGCTGGGAACCAAACCCAACCAAACTCCAAAAGTACTATATGCTCTTAACTACCAAACTATCACCCAACCCTGTAGACTTAGTTTTCTGGTGGTTCTTTTTCTTCTATGTTTTTCTATTTATTTGATTTGGAACTTCTTTTTATTGTTGGTCTCCTGAATTAAATTTACCTTTATTAGTCCTTTCACTCATTATTTTGACAAAATGTTTGTGATGGCTAACTTAGGTTGTCAACCTGACTACACGTGGAATCAATTAAAACCCAAATAGCTGGGCACACATGTGAGGTGTTCTCTCTCTCTCTCTCTCTCTCTCTCTCT